>OESO01000035.1:689626-707756 GCA_900240985.1 Crithidia bombi | reverse complement strand
CAATATAGAATTATATATTAATATAATATGATATGAGTCATATATACGTATCACCTCTGCGCTCGCAAAAAAAATTTGAACAGTGAGGTGGAAGAACTTGAGAAGAGGGGAAGAGAGTGAGTTGTGGTATTGGGTTTTGTGTGTGTTCGTGTGTAAGCCGCAGAGGCGTAGAAAGGAAATAACAGGAACCGGAGAGTACAAATAAAAAATGGTGGAAGAATAAAGAGTCAGAGTATAAGTAGAGTGGGAGAGGCGAGAAAGTGCTTTGGCCTACGAAGCTAAGAACCGTACCTACGACGAGTATACGAGAAAGGCTGAGCGTTCTGAGAGAAGGTGAAGAGGGGAAAGCATTCGAGGTGGAGGAGGTGTCATATGGTATGGTCGTGCATATAGAGCATGCGTCATGAGTAAACAAGCAAACATGGTACAGTAAACCACCAAGACGGTATGTGCGTAAGGTGGTGGGAGAAGGAACGCGAACATAATAGAGAGGAAAATACAGGTGCATTTTCCTTGTTACTTTTTGACTTGCTTCACTGCCCAGCTGATCCCCTCGTCGAGGCCTTCCCCCGTCTTGGCTGAGCACGCCTGAATGTGCCACCGGCGGTCGCGCAGGTCTGCCAAATTCAGCGCCATCGTAATCTCCTCCGCCGACATCGCGCCTATCAGGTCCTGTTTGTTTGCAAAGACCAGCATCGGCACGCCAGCAACCTTTTCCTCCTCTAGCAGATGTTCCAGTTCGCGACGCGCTTCCAAAATACGACGCGGGTCCGCTGCGTCCACCACGTAAATGATGACGTCCGCCTCCTTGAAGTATTGCCTCCAGTAGTAGCGAGAGGCCCGCTGGCCACCGGTGTCCCACACGTCTAGCTTAATACCACCCGCAACAAGCTTCTTGATCTGAAAACCTTGCGTGCTGGTGACATGAGTTATGTCGTCATCACTCAGCTGTCGCAGAATGCTTGTCTTGCCTGCATTGTCTAAGCCCAGAAATACAACACTCGCATGCCTGCTGCTGGGGCGAATTCGCATAAAAAAATCAATAATCCCCATCAGCGCTGTTAGAGAAAGTTGCCTGCATTATGTGGTAAAGAAAATAAAAGGAAATCAAGAAGATACAAATCGTCTGTGAGAAAGATTGGGTTTTTTTTCTGCCTGATGAGACAGATGACCCTCCGGCCTCGGTTTTGCGTACGTGGAAAAACGAGAGGGAAACAACAACAAGAACAAAAGCAGCGGCACGGTAGCTTTCTTCGTCTGCTCCACTACGCGTCAGCAAGTCCTCTTGATTTGCTCGTGTTTTAATGTGTAGGTGCGTATCTTTCAAAGGAACGAGTTAGAATAGAGACATAAGAAAAGTAGGGAAAGAGAGATGAGGGTAACGTGAAAGCAGCGATACACATCATTGAAGTACTTACACCTCCCACCAAAGGGCTCAAGCCCATATTCGGCTTTTTTAATTTGTTTTCGCTTTGTTTCTTTGAGGGAGGGGGGGTGGTTGCAGGGATGGGGGAAAGTGCCGCTTCAGCACGTGCAAGTGTGGTGCTCCGCTGGCGAAGTACGTCTCCAGGCCACACAGCGTCTGCCTGCCAAGGCCTTCACGTTTGTACATGCAGCGTTTTTTTCGCTGTCAAGTAGGTCGTCCTCGTTTTCTCACTGTCACTTCTTGCCAGACTTCATCCTCTTCTTGTGTTGTGTAGCTCCTGAATCAGCGCATGCAGATGCACAATCTGGAGAAAGAGGAAGGCGGCGCAGACGGACGCATCAGCTTATAAACGCAGTCGCCTACCAATGCGTCAAGTGGTGAAGCTAGTGTGTGTGTGTGTGTGTGTGTGTGGAAAGCAACTGAATAGTAAGGTATTTCAAAAAGTGATAGGTGTCGAGATGGACTGCGTGTGCAGCTCAGGGATGCGTCAAGAAGCATGACGAGCGGAAGAAGAGCGGAGGGGAGGGGAATGTGGCGCCGCTGGAGAAGATTGAGTCGTCGCAAGAGGCGAGGGGAGGGTCGGAAAAGGGGGCAGCGCAGCAAACCCTGCTGCACAGCGGAAGGAACGAGAAACAGAAAAGGACAAAGGCAGTGCGTGACTCACATAAGAACCAGTTCAAATCTTCCATCATCTTCTACACCTTCCGCCTGCTCTTCGGGCTTTACGTTGCTGTGGCTGTGACGCTCTCGGTGCCTGCGGTGTCGCGACTGCTCGTGACGCCCAGAGATGCTGTCCCTCGAGTGGCAATGGTGATTTGAGGATCTTGACTTCTTCTGCTTCTCCACCGTCCCTTCATTGCTGCTTTGAGAGGTGTTTACGGCGGGATCAGCGGATGCAGCCGGTACTGCGCCGCCGTCAGTTTGCTGTGCCGCCCTACCGGCTTCCCCGCCTTGCCCAGGAGAGGGAACGTCGGCGGCGAGAGCGGCGGCCATCTGTATCAAGATCGCAGACACGTCTGCCTGAAGAGTTTGCGGGGATTTGTGTAGACTGAAGGTAGGTGGTGCTGTGGTGGTCGCTTTACGCGCCACACGCTGCGTCCCCAGCGGGCGTGCTCGCAAGCCGTCATCCCTCACCGTCCCCTTCAGCACAGACTCGGTGAATGACACATCCTGGTTGATAGAAAGAGGAGGCAGTAGGCCCTCCACACTTCCTGAGCGTTCCACCGACGCCACTGGCTCCTCTGTAGCCGCGGCACCCATCACACCGGCTTCCTTGTCGCTAGTGGCGGCGGTGTCGCGCTCTCCGAAGAAGTCGGCGGCGGGGACCTCGGCGTCGTGGACCATAGTGGCCGCAAGAACGCGCACCACCTCCTCCTCTGGCAACCGTACGAGAGACGCCATCGTAGTGGCGCTATGATCCGCTGCTGCCGCCTCAGCAACGTCCGTCTCAGGTTCTTGTGTGGTGTGATGTGTCGGAGGGGACAGAGAAGCACTGACCGCTGTCGCGCCGTCCGTGTAGTCGTCCTCAGCTACCTCCGCCTGCGATGGAGATGGTACTGCGGTGCTTGCGGCGGCGGCAGCTGCGTCACTGGGTGGACGCCGACGTGTGCTCAGCACGCCACGCACCTTCATAGACGCCGCCTGTATGCTAGAAGTGCCATTGCGAGCGGAAAAGCCAGGCGCCGAAGGTGACGAGCGCGAGGATCGGTCGGATGCGTTGGAGCCACCACCACTGCTGCCGCTACTGCTGCTGCTGCCCAGAAACAGCTTCATGGCCTCCGCTTCACTCAGTTGACGCGGCTGCGCTGCGCCGGTACTTCGAGTTGTAAGTCGTAGTGGCTGATCGTGTGTTGCTGCCCCAATCGCGATGGTGGAGGACAACGGCGCCGTTGCACGATGCTCCAGTCGCAGTCCGGTCGACCCTCCCTGCGTTGCCGCGGTGGCCGTCGCTGACTTACCCCGCTGCTGCTCCTCCTGCTGTGCAGCCTGCTGCAGCGCTGGCGAGACGAAATGGTCACTGCGACTTGAGCTTATTGAAGCCGTCGGATGGTCACAGTTGTTCATCTCCTTTGTATCAGCAGCTACGTTAGAGACGGTGCCCGCAGCCCTCGATGAATCAGCGAGGGCGAACGTCGGCGGTGCAGCGTCGTCGCCAATGGCAACAGCTTGCTGGCGTGCCATGAGCTCAAACAGCCGCACGACGCGCACCTCCTCCACTGCGATGCGCAGCAGCGTGCTGGCGACGTGCAGTGCGCGAATCACGCCGAGGATACCAGCCCCGGTGAGTGCGCTCAGCACTGCCGTCATGGGCCTCACTGAAAACTCCCCCGCCGCCTGCCGGCCTTCCAGCATGCGATGCACGACACTCGTGGTGGCGCGCCGCGCCCGCGTACACCACGCCTGCACCTCCGCCAGCGACACCTTGGCCGACGCAGGCGGCGTCGTGTCAGAGAAGTTTAGGGCGTAAAGAACGCAACACGTGGGCGGCACGTGCAGTGTCTCCTGCTTCGCATACTCCCATGATGCGCGCTCGCGAGGGTCGATCATAAAGATCGTGAGGTGTGCCCCGCCATACACGTCGAGCAGGCGCGCGTCAGCTGCAACACGAAGCGCTTCCTGCAGCTGGGCCGAGGGGATGTGCCGCACCATTTTCGCCGTCGTGCTCGGCGACGAAGACGAGGCCGACCGCTGTCGTCCCTCCTCGACAACCTCCCAAATGTCCACTTTCGTCCCTTCATTCGCAGCACAGTGTTCACCCTGCAGCCGCATGGTCGACGCAACGATATCGCTGGACGGTGTATAGGAGAGCGGCAGCGGGTGGCCTGTCAGCCGAGCGAGCAACGTGCTCTTGCCCGTCCCTTTTGTGCCACGAAGAATGACCTTCATGTTGTAACGCGTTCCTTTTTTCATCTCCTCCCGCACCTGTGGTGACAGCGGCCAGACGCCACTGCCAAGTTGCTGGGCAGAACCATTGCTGCTGCGGGAAACGGAGGGGTATGTAGAGGAGGCCGAGGTAGAGTTTGCAAAGAAACCGCCACTGGAGTGTCTTAACCCGCCTGGGAACGGCGTTGATGAGGCGGCGGGGCTCCACAACGATTGAACATAGCCCATAAACGACATGTGCGACGTCCCCCCCCCCTCACCCGTTGCTGGGCAAAGGAGGCAAACACAAAAAACCTGTGAGAGCTGGCGAAGGCGCGCACAGAAGCGAGAAGAAAGCCTTTTTTTTCACTAGTTTAGCTCCTCCTCGCCGTTGTTTCTCACTTGTCGACACGCGTGCACAAGGGGTGATAGCGATGAGTTAAGAAGAGGAGGAGAGGACAAGATAGTGTGTTGAGGTCAAGAGCACTAGAGTGTATGCGTGACTGCCATGAGGCTCTGCGTAAATGGTAAGCCCCAAGTGTTCATGTGCGCCCCTTTGCTTTGTTTTTCTTCGGTGAATCTAGTCCAAAAAAAAAACAGCACTTCAAAGCCTAATAAAAAAGCAGGAAAAAAGTGCCTCCTCCTTTGCAAAAAACACACCTCCTTGATGCGCAATGAGGAGCATCACGTTCCCTCCGCGTTTTTTTTGTGTGTGTGTGCTTCTCCGCTTATTAAGTATCAAAAGGGTGAGGAAAGGTGCCGGTACACGCACAGCTTGGCACTAGAGTAGAATGCGTTCGTAATATGTCAGCTGTCATTTGGTGAAGACATGCAAAACCGTGTGGTGCACTGTCCGTTGCTGTTTTTGTTGTTTGTTTGTTGATTTTTATTTGCGTAGCTGGCCAAGATATCGAAGAACAAAAAAAGGAACAGAAGATAAAAATAACAAAAAAAAGCAAACAAAGACAAACAGGGGGTTAGGCGGACGCGAACGCCACAGAGAAGTGATACAAAAAAAAGCGCCCAACCAACCACACAACCCGTCCACAATACGCTTTTTTTTTCCTTTTTCTTATGCATTTTCTTCCTTTCTTTTGTTTCCTGGTGAGAAAGTGAGAGGGAGACAAACTCAGAAAATGCCCTCTCCTCCACACACATATACACGCACACACCTTTCGCTCCACCAAATATGGGGTGTTGCGAGCATACATGAACACGAAGGTGAAATACACAAAGAAAAAAAAAGTATCGCTCACAACACAACATCACAGCAGACCAAAGGCCGAAGAGAACTAATAAAAAAGAAGCTGCATGTTTCGATGCCGTCGCTGCACAGTAATGATGAGGTTATGGCCCAAGTAAAGCACGTTGAGTGCACAGCAACGAACGGAGAAAAGGGAGGAAACAAAACAAAACACAGCCCCTCACTGCGAGCATCAGGACACCCTTTTCCTTTCTATTGAAGGGTTCTGTGGGTGATCTTTCTCTTGACACACGAAAGGCGGAAAGAAGGATGTGGACGAAGTGCTGGAGCAAAAGCGTTGACTGTAGCAATGTCAGCTACCCGTTTTGCGGGGGAGCAAAGACACACGAAAACGAGAACGAAGGCACCCCACTCCTTTCGCCCTCCCTCCATCTCTCCCCGCCACCACCTCCAACGCCCATAAATGAATAAAAAACTGAGCCCGCCAAAAGATAAAGAACACGGGTTTCACGAACGAACCACATTACACACCTTCTCATGAGCAACTTGGAACACAAAAGGTCACGACTGCAGTGTGCTGAGTGTTTGTGTGTGTGTGTGCGTGTCTATGTGACTGTGTGAGTAACTTTTCTTTTTCCTACTAGAAAAGAGGAGAGCAACACTGCGCAAGCAAACGCGCATAAAGGAAAGAGGGCCAGACAGGGCATTTAACGGCAGTCCTCGCTAGAGTTCTTCAATACAGTGTACACTTGAATTTCTTTTTGCGATGATGCTCATGGGTCTCCGGCTCGTTCAGCGAGACTTTATTCTTCACCGGCGAAGCACCCCTGTCTTTGCCACTTTCCGACTTGGCCTTACCACCTGCCGCGGCAGCGACTGGTGTCGTGACGTCTTTGCCTATCTTTGCTGCGGTGGCGGGAATAAAAGGGTACGCCGCCGGCGACGTCCCTGCAGCCGCTGGCACGGCGGCAGCCGACGTCGACGGTGCTGCTGGGGATGGCGAAGGCGTCGGTTCGTCCGCACCGGGCCCTCTTTCCGCCGTTGGCTCGCCCTCCACATCACCACGCGTCTGCAACTGCTTGGCCTCCGGGTGGGAGGCTCTGTTCTTTGTCTCATTTTGCTCCGACGCCGACGCAGCAGCAGCAGCGGCAGCTGCAGTCCCATCCACGCACTGTTGCGCGGTGAACTCAAACAGCTGCGTCACGTTGAAGTCGTCCTTTGTCGACACCCGGAAGAGCGGTATCTCCAGCTGGCTCGCAAGCTGCTCCGCCTCCTCGTTGGTGATCACGGCCTCGTGGGAGAGATCGAACTTCGTCTGGCACAGCACCATCGTGATGGGTCCACAGACGGATTCGACGCGCTGCTTCCACCCGGCGATGTTCATAAAGCTGTCGCGATCAACGGTGCTGAAGGCAAGTACAGCGGCACCGGCACCGCGGTAATAGGCCTGTGTCAACGCATTAAACACCTCCTGCCCTGCAGTGTCCCACAGCATAAGCTTCACTGTGGTATCAGACGAACGCAGGAAAACGTCCTTTTCCATGAACTCCGCACCGATCGTCTTGCGGTACTGCGCGATGAAATCACCCTTCACAAAACGGCGCAGCATACACGTCTTACCGACATTGCCGTCTCCTACAACAATTACTTTGATACTCTCATCTGAACTATCAAGCATTTTTGAATACTTGTCGTTAGTACCGCCGTTACCTTACCTTTTTGATGTCCTCTCCAGATGGAGATAAAACAGACAAACAAATAGAGAATTACCGAGGAAAACGGAACAGGCTGACGGAGGAATGTAGATTTGTGTTGAGAGAACAACGAAGAAAGAAAAAAAAAAGCCGGGGGCTCGAGCGCACGGTCCCCTCAACTACAATACGCCACAACCAAAAAGAGCAGGCAATCAAAACGTATTTGCTGCAGCAACGGCAAAAAGGAAATTTGGGGTTTTGAGAGTTTGTACGTGCGTCTGCTGCACCGCTGACGTTACAGTAACTATGTAAAGATGGCTTCAGAATGAATGTACAGGCCTCGCAGCATACTGACGGAAAAACGGAATGGGAAAAAGAGGAACAGAAGAGAGGGGAAGAAGGGAAAGGAGACCTGGATAGACCACCTCAACGACTACAGGTGTGTGTGTTTCACCCCTGCACAAGCACACACCTATACAAAACAATGCGTGTGGATCTCGCCCAATGACCTTTCGCTCCCTCTCTCTCTCTCTGTATTTCTTTCGTGTTTTGATGATATATGTTTGCTGTTTTCCCTTTATTGTGTGCTGACCGATACCGATTTTTTTTTTTTTTGCTCGTTCGTACGTGTATGGCCGTTGTTGACGTGGAGGTCAACGTTGAGGCAGGTGTGATGGAAAATGGAAAAAAAAAGCGAGAAAGGGAGGCAGCGTTGCAGGTAAGTGAGGATTAGAGAACACAAACGTGAGAACACCACTTAGAGCCAGTGTATTCTCTCTCTCTCCAACGCAGCAGCGTCAGTCGTAGCGAAGAGACTATTGTCTTCACGTTTACACGGTAGAGGACCTATCTTTTTTTTTCATCCTTGTACCTTTTTTATGGCACTCCATGTTGTGTATTACGAGCTGCTTTCAGCACAGAGCTTCTTTCAGCGCAGCCCAAGACTCGATGGTCATCGCCAAAGAGAGGGGCCGTTAGGCTATTCCCTCATTGTACGAAGGAGCACAACTCGAGCTCTGAGAAGGTGGTCGAACACCTGTTTTCCTTTGCGTCCGTTCTGAATGCAGAAATATCGTTGTAGGAGTTTTTGACTCATTGCAGAGGTGCCTCACATAACCTTCCAACACACAAATATAACACGAGCACGAGACTATGAGCCAAAGGCAACGACCTTCAAAACAACCGCGGAACAATATATGGGAAAAAAACGCACACCAACGAAACAAGGAGAATCTCAGCACGAAGGTGAGAAACTGAAACAACGGTGCCGGCAAACGCTAATAATAATAATAATAATGAGAAAACCGCAAAAAAGAAGAATGGAGAAACAATAACACCCCGCAAAACAGAAGAGCTTTTGGACACCTCCCACCGACGCCCCTACACACAAACCATCAACAAACAAATACCCTCACTTGCCGATGACCGGTCGCAGTGGCGGTAGCACTCTTCTTTGGCGTCGAAAGCGTGAGACGCCATCTTTGAAATAGAATGGACGGGGAAACGTACGTGTTTCTGTGTGTATGGTCATTGGCAAGCAAAAGAAAAAAGAAAGAAGCTCTCCGCTTCCGAGGTTGAGTACCGTATGTATGTGTATGTGTGTGCATGGATAAGTGGATGAGTACCTGCGGCACCACTGTTGTTGCTCTTGAGAACAAGAGAAAGACCGACAAGAACGAAGAGCGGCGCTGGCGTGAGAAACCCGGAGAGCATCTATATCTATATCTATATAGATATAGTTATAGATATAGGTTTTCTTTTAAGTAACAAAGAAGTGGAAACCAAAGCGAGAGTGCTACACAAGAGAAACGACGCAAGTGCCCACCAACAGGGTCAGAGCACAAAAAAAAAAAAGATCAGTACACAAACTAACAAAAGTAGTCGTGAGTCACGCAATGAGAAGAAACGCGAAGCGACCAGGCCAACAACAGCAACAAGCGCCAACGCTTTCCCTGAACCATTTCGCACCGTCTTCAAAGAGGCGCAAGCGAGAGCAAAAGCAGAAAAGGGAAGGAAGGGAAGAGTGAGAACACTTAAAAAAAAAACGGTTGCGATGTCTCCTCTGTCCCTCTCCGCAGCTCTCCCCACCCAACCCCCTTCCATTAAAGGTTAATGAATGTTTCACAGTGCTTGGAAGTGCACACTAGCCTCCTAAAATGTGCACTGCTCCACCAGCCGCTTCGTGTCCTCCGTGAGCGATTCCGGCATGTCGACTTCGATGGTAACGTACAAATCACCGCGGCGGCCCGTCTTGCGATCCAGCATGCCTGACCCACTGACACGCAGCTTCCGGCCGTTCCTGCTCACCCCGGTGAGAGGGAGAGAGATGGACTGCCCGTCGATGCCCTTCACCGACACCGTGCTACCCAGCAAAGCCTGCTTCAAGTTAATGTGCAGTGTTGTGTACAGGTCCGCGTTGCGGCGCTCAAAGCGAGGGTGTGGGCGCTCGTCGAGAATAAACACCATATCGGCCAGCACGTTGGGCGGGTAGCCCTCCACCCGCCCGCCCTCCCGCTCAAACCGAATCTTCGTTCCCTTCTTGTACCCCGGCAGCACCTTCACTTCGAACATCTTCTTCTCCGTGCCAGATGGCATGTTACGCGACACATTGAACTTCTTCGTGCATCCGGTGTAGATCTCTTCCAGTGTGCACGCGAACGTGTACTCCATCGGCGGCACATCGTAGGCCGGCGAGGACTGCGGGGTACCGAAGCCTGACGCAAAGCCGTCCGGACCGCCGTAACCGCGGAAGACGCGATGCAGACCCGGACCACCTCCGCCGAACGCCTCCCCGCCGGCGAACGGGTCCGACGAGCCGAAGAACTGATTGAAAATGTTGAAGGCGTCCGTGTTAGAGAAGTGATACGTGCTGCCGCCGTGCATGCCGCCTGGCATACCGCCCGCAAAGTGCATCCCCGCACCACCAGGGCCTGCGCCGTCCTCTGGAACGCCGCCCTTCAAGCCTTCCTCACCGTAAACATCGTATATCTTCTTCTTCTTCTCGTCGCTCAGCACGTCGTACGCTTCGCTGACCTCTTTGAATTTGCGCTCCGCCTCTTCGCGGTTGTCGGCGTTCTTGTCCGGATGGTACTTGAGCGCCAGCTGATGGTACGCCTTCTTGATCTCGTTCTGCTTGGCGTTACGGCTGACGCCGAGAATCTTGTAGTAGTCTACGCCCATGGTCGAACACACTCAGATCACCGCGCCTTTTGAACCCAAATAACCGTAGTAATAACGAAAGCAATGCAAACAGTAAATATCGTTGGGGTTTTTTTTTCCTTTTGCGGCGGTGGTCGGTGTTGATAATGAAGAAGAAGTTAACAGAAAAAAAAAGAATATGGAGTGTAACTTTTTTTTTTGAGACAAGAACGCGTTGTTTCGAAAAAAATGATTTGAAGCAAATTTAGTAAAAAGGAGAGAAGCCGGTGTTGGAGAAGAAAGACACGTTTGACAGGCGCGCACGAGTATCCACACAAGCGGCTGCGTCAGTTCTAATGTACGGGTTGGAATATATGTGCGTGTTGAATCCTGTCTTTTTTTTTTTGTGTGTGTGTATGTTAGCGAATATGTATTTGCTTGTTTGTCTTAGTGAGAGCCGTTGTAACACATTTAACGGAAGGGGAAGGGGGTATTTGAAAAAGGAATCGCCACCACAAAAAAAAGAGATGCGGAATAGGGGGCCAAGAAGAAAGAACATAAGCACACGAGCTTGCTCATGAGCGAAGACAAAAACGCATTTATGTCCGACGCGAAGGGCTTATGTGCGTAGACTTCGCCACATTGGCAGCGGTTGGGCAACCAGTAATTAAGCCACGCGGAAGAGATCTCAAGCCAGCCAAACGCGGGTTTGAAGAAGCATCTGAGGGAACGAGAGAGTCGCATGAGCACTCGCCTTCCCGAAGTTATGGCAGCCAGCGCTCCACAACGAGCACAGTGCTTCCGCCTCAAGGACCTTATGGAGCTATCAGGTGAACAAATGGAAGGCAAGACGCCAAGTCGGGCTGCTTCCTGTCGCCGTCACTGTGCATTTGGATCTGGGGGAAATGAAGACAGTGGATTTTTAATAATAAAACAGAGGAACAAAAGACTTAGAAACTGGACGCATGAATGGCGTTGCTAGCAAGGGGGTGGGAAGAGAAGAAAAAAAAAAACAGCAAGTTCCTGCCACAGCAGCACGAAAAATGGAGAGGTGTAAACAGAGGAAGAAAGCCAGAGCTGTAAAACAGTGCCGCTTCACAGTGCTGAGAAGGGAAGGAGACGTACTCGCTTCTTTTTTTTTCTTCGGCTACATGCGTTTGCCTGGTATCAAAACAAAAAAAAAGAAAAAAAGGTCTCTGCTTTTTCCGTGTTTTCTAAAAGTAAAAAAAAACCGGCACACCTTTTCGAAACCGTCATGTTGTTTCCTCTCTTCTTTACGCTTAGAAAATAAAAACGTTTTGAGAGCCCTCTTTTTTGGGGGAGGTTGTTGTGTGTGTACGCAATCTTATGAGCCTTTTTGTTTGTTTGTTTGTCCCCCTGAACGTTTATAAGAGCGGTTACGGATAGGCCAATAAAGAGGGGAAAAGGGGGGAAAGCACCCTCGCCTCTTGAGCATAGAAAAGCAGTGGTCAAAGACGGTACTCCCCCACTTCCCTCCCTCCTTCGTCGAGGCAGCAACCTTCTTCAACGCCAGAAGGCAGACCACATGAAAAGGTGGCAAAAAAAGGCGAAAACAACTCGCGTTTCGGAGCAGCGATTGACGTATGCCATCTAACACCACTACCGTACATGCAGAAACCAAAAAAGGAGACGATCAGAACAGCAAACGCTTGCAACTCTATTTGGCTCTCGAAGCACTCTGACAAGATTGGAAGGCTTTTCGTCTGCAAGGACAAGCAAACAGACAGTGAATTGTTCATCCGAGGAGAACAAAAAAAAAGAAGATCATTACATACTTACGAAAACGCAAACCAGAAAACTAAAGAAAAAAGAGTGGAAATCAATGACGGAATCACAGACAAAATGTTTAGCGAAGACAAAAAGCAAAACAGTGTTATTTTTAAGAGAAAAGCGTCTTGAAGAGTTCGAAAGTAAAGTTCAGCACCATTAGAGGTGTCTTTTAAGCCATTACCCGAGTAAAGCGAATGAAAGAAAACAAAAAAAAAGTTAAAGCAAGGGGAAAGCGCAGGCAGCAGCATTCGTCTCCTGTTCACTGCTCCACTTGGCGCTGTCCCCAGCAGCGGCACTCCCCCCCTTTTTTTTTGATGTTCTTAACATTCGCAAACATCGGGTGACCAGGATACTAACTTTTGGATGATCCGCAATGCGATTCATCAGGAGAGGGTTTCTTGTCACCTCGCAAAGTAATAGAAGAATAGTCAAACATAACGTCACCGATCATCTGTGCAGCAAAACGGGGAAACCGCAACGCAAACAAACAAAAGCAAAACGTGCATACCAGGTCACAATGCGTCACCAAACCCCATAGACAAGCCACGACGACACACAGAGACAACCGTAACCGTTACCGACAAGACCCTATTACCACCTAAGACAATCTGTACGCAATCTTAAAAACCACAACCCAGCCTGACAAAGCGCACGCATCACAAACTTTTGATTTTTGATGTACAATCCTCACAAAACAGTAACAGCCACAATGCAGCCAGCGAAAGTTCCTCGTCGTCAGAGGTCCCTGGTGCACCGAACCGAAACAAGAGAAAACTACTGTATATAAAATATGATTTCATTCAACAGACACCACCAGGAGTTAGAACGTGATGGCACTCCCCCCGACACTTCCGACTGCATCGCACGCTTCAAAGGCTACCGCCCTGCTACTCTTACGGCTAACTCTACCTGGGGTTTGCTATGTCGATGTACCCTACGAAGGGGCAGACGACTTACCGCGACACACTACCGACGCGTGCGACGTCGACTGGCGCATAAATAGTTACGGCAACTACTTTGAATGCGCGGCTGCTTAATTACCCGTCGGAACCAGAACCGGGGCGGACAGCCCAATTTTTTGAAGATGGCAACTACCACACCTTGAAAGCACTGCTGTGAAATTAAGCTAAAGGCGACAGCATGCACCAAGTGCTACGCGGCGGTCGATAGGGACAAGCCGAGCTTAGAAGTGCAGCGACGTACAAACGTACAAGGACACGCCATAAGGGACACATGGGGGCTTTGCACAGCAGCTCCCTACGCTTCCTGCCACAACGGTAAATGACCATAGTAAGACATTGTAAAAAGAGCGAAAGCTCACAACACGCCACCAGGCACGATTGATGCAACGACTTGTTGTCCTATTACAAAAAAGGGGCGGCAGGCAAGGCGGGGCGCACCAACGCAGAAGAATGCGTCCAACCAACGTCAAAGTAGATGTTGGACTAGTAAGGTTGCAACGACATGGGCTAACGCTTGCCTCGCATAAAGACCGCCATTCAAGACCCGTGTTTATTTTGGGTCCCTGTTTCGTCAGATAACGGAAGTAGAAAGAACACCCAGAACCGAAGTAGACGAAAGCACTAAAGTCCACAAAGAAGGACGTTGGGCAACCTACTCCCGCTTCCTGCCGTTCTTCTTAATGCACCTCGGGACCCTACGCGTTCCGCCTCCCTCCTTCGAACCGGGGTCATTCAAGCCCTTCCTACGCGCCCCACACACTACCCCACGGCTGTCCACACGGATCGCCAACAGCTCTGAGAACAGCAGCACGTTTGACTTATACAGGCAACCCGGGACGAAGTGATGCTTACAATATATAAGAAGTTGAAACAAAAGAAAAAATGAAAACAAAAAAGAACTTTGAACGAGAAAACCACAGGCACAGTCTGAAGCACGAGTCGCCCCCAATGTGTTGACATTTTGACCTAGGAGGATACACAAAAGCTCGACAGAAGAGACAGCACAAGAATACTACACGGGTCTACGAAGAATTTGGCACAAAGGGCCGACTAAGAGCATCAACAACAAGCTTACACTACCCACCAGGTCATGCACATCGACGACTTCAAGGGCCAAATACCCCAAACCTTCCTCTTCACCAATAGCTTTGCGGGAGAACCCACAGAAGAACACCAAGGAAAGATAGCCTTTAAGCGTGCAGAGGGCACGACAGAAGTGGGAAACGAAAAAGAAAAAGGAACTCCCCTTTGCCATCAGCGAAGGCTCAGGTCCTGTGAAGTGTTGTTGTTTTTTCATTTGAAAATGGGGCGACCGGACCACCGCCCTCGACATATACTCCGCCTCTAACCCGACACCCGCCACCGTATTAGCTTACTCCGACCAACCGCCGCCTTCGCGGACTATATAAAAAAGACCGGGATAACCGAACTAATTGCAACTCACCAACAGGACCCGGGGTGACAAGAAAGACCCGAGGTAAAAGGTCCTAGAAGGGGCTGTACAGGAGAAGAAACCGCGGCTAAGTGTCGTACCGACAACAGCACTGCTGACAGAAAATTTTGCAATTCTCACGTATCTTCTTCAAGCAATTAACAAATCATTTTAATCTTAGGCTACTGGCAAAAAAAAAAAACGAAAAGGTTTCGAGCGAGAGAGAAAGTTAACAACAAATGAAAACACTTTAACCTCTTGACGCAACGACGAACAACAGAACAGAGCGCGAAGAGACTTTTTTGTCTGCAAGAAGCAAAAACCACGTCACGTGGCCGGGTACGCATGTGCTATGAACGTTTACGTTCCTTTTTTGCTCGACAAAAAGCGAAACGAAAAAGGGAGAACGAAAGACGCTTACCTCCGCAAAACGACGCGGAAAAGACACTCTGTAGGCGCAAACTACTGAGTCACGAAAAACCACTCGCCAATGGGGTACTCTGCCCATCCACCCTGGCCCGAGGTTAGAGGAACCAGAGGTTGGGGCACCTTACAGACGGAAACAAACCTCTGCCACGATGTTCTAAAGTGGGTTTTGGTGGTGGGGCACAAAAAACCACGAACTAATACCCGCGTTAAGGACTTAGGTCTTTGCGTCTAGGAAAAAAAAAGGAAAACACACAAAGGAGTACAGAAGAGTGAGAGGCGGCGAAATCCCGTCGTCTTCTGTTCCTTAACTCACGTTTTGCCTAAGGACGTGTCGCAGCATAGTTAATCTGAGTTTTTTGTGTGCAAAAAAAAAAAATTGAAAGACAAAAGCCATAAAGACTTGTTAACTTCTCCCTTCTTTTTTTCGTTTGTTTGTTGGTTCTGACTACGTTCTTTTGAGACACGACGAGAAAAAAAAAAAAACTAATTAGGCTTCGCACAAAGAGTGGGCAGCACACAGCCTTTTTTTCTCCTATTTTTGTCTTTCTGTTCGTCTTGTCGATTCCACCTGCGGGGCGCATAATTGTCTCGCGGTGGTACGAGTAGGCGACGTCTCTCGGCCAAACCCACTGGTAGTTTGTTAGCGGCGATTAACAAGAGGAGCAGGAAAAAGAAGGTCGACCCAAAGGGACAAGAAGATAAAAGGTTTTTGAGAGTAATATGCCAGCGGAGTCGGCTTTCTTCTTTTTCGTTTTTGTTGCGAGCTAAGAACAGACAAGTCGCTCCAGTCATCCAAAAAGAAGAGAAACGAGAAGCGAAAGTCATGCTCTGAGCACGCGGTGCGGAAACTCTCAAGAGTTGACAGTGGCAAAAGGCATACCTCAATCTCAAGACGTCGACGTTTACTGTTGGATCTGAGCTTACCTAACACCTCATCTCGCACGCTTGGTTTCAAGCGACAGTAACGCCACCGCAAGTAGGAGGGGGAGGGAAGAAAAGGTGGAGCAAACTTCGCATGAACAGTTCGTACACCACGGAGACAGCAGCGGCAGTGAGATAGAAAGACGCGAACGAGGGTGGCTGCTACTGCGACCCACAGTGGGCCATCGCACTGCGCCTCTGCGACGGACAGGTGCACCAAGGTAGATGCAGGCGCGGTGTGTGGGTTAAAAAGTGAGGGAAGAGAAAGGGGGAGAAAAGAAAGAAGGGGAGAGAAAGGGAGAGCAAAGGGGTAACCGACACCGCGGGAGAGACACGAAGACACGAGGACACGAGGGGCGGTGGCGCGTGCGTCATTTTTGCATTGATTCGACATTGAAGAGGTCAGGGGAGATCAAGGACTTCTGTCTCGTCTTGGCAGTGCTTCGACGACAGGAAAGGAGTTTAGTTTGAAAGTAAGGGGAAAAACGAATGTGGGCAGCGTCACGCGACGAAAGCAGCACAATCAGACTAGGTAGTCGTTGGTACTCGCGAGTCGTCGGGCTCAGAGCGCTCGGGGTGAGCCTGAGCTACAGGCTCTTCCTTTCCTCTAGCGAGTCCTACGGCAGCTCTTCTTCGGCGTGCGTCTCGGCCTCCTCCTGCTACGCAGCTACTACAGGCGGCCGTTGTAGGCACACACGTAGCACGTTCGACAACCACCAAGGGACTTGCCGATGTCGTAGCCGAAGCAGCCACACATGAGCTGAGAAATGTCGTACTCGTGCTTGACGCGACGGGAAGCGAAGCTCAGCCCGACGAGCTGCTACGGCTTGCGCTTGACGTTCACCAAAGGCTTTCGAGGGTTGTTATGCTTCGGGATGACGCCCACCAGCCCCCAATGCACGTCGTTCAACATGCTCTTCTACTCAGACAACCACGCTCGTTGCGACGCCACTAATGCGCCACGTTGTTGCTGTCGGCGAGCACCAGCATGTCGCGACCACTCACGGTCTTGGGGATGCCGATGAGCAGCAGCCTATTGCATAGAAACGGCCGAGCTACTAACGGCCGACGGACTAGCCGAGGAACAAACGACCAGGCGAGCGGTGGCGGTAGCCGCGCTTCTAGAGGAAGGAGGAGCAGCCATAGCACCCACAGCAGAGAAGACACTACATGGTGCACAGCACACGCCTCTTACTCAAGACCCACGACTAGCAACCGGCAAAACGCTAGCCAGACAAGAACCCACAGTAACCACAACGCACGGGGCACATGTGCCTAGTCTTACGCGTGGGGCTTCACCTTCGCGTGCTAGCCAACAGACAAGGTCCACAAGTGCTGCAAGCCAATAGAAGTAGCGACGGTGCTACCCAGAACGGGAACCAGTCTCACACATAATGCTGGCCGCTGTTCCTGGTCTTCGACTACCGCGCGTACGTCCCAGACACGCGCAAGAGGTGCGACAAGTCGTAGTAGTACTAACCGGAGCCGTAGTGGCACTTGCTGAGGGCACGCTTCAAGCTACCGCCACTGCTACTCTTACGCTAACTCTACCTGGGGTTGCTCATGTCGATGTACCTCTACGAAGGGGCAGACGACTACCCGACACACTACCGACCGTGCGACGTCGACTGGCCATAGTTACGGCACTACTTGATGCGCGGCTGCTAATACCCGTCGGAACCAGAACGGGGCGAACAGCCAATTGAAGATGCACTACCACACCTTGAAGCACTGCTGTGAATAAAGCTAAGGCGACAGCATGCACAAGTGCTACGCGGTCGATAAGGACAAAGCCGAGCTAGAAGTGCAGCACGTACACGTACAAGGACACGCCATAGGACACATGGGCTTGCACAGCAGCTCCCTACGCTTCCTGCCACAACGGTAATGACATAGTAAGACATGTAAGAGCCGAAGCTCCAACACGCAACCAGGCACGATGATGCACGACTGTGTCCTATACAAGGGCGGCAGCAAGGCGGCGCACCACGCAGAGAATGCGTCCACCACGTCAAGTAGATGTTGGACTAGTAGTTGCACACGATGGGCTAACGCTGCCTCGCATAAAGACCGCCATTCAGACCGTTGGTCCTGTCCCGGTCAGATAACGGAAGTAGAAGAAACCACCAGAACCGAAGTAGACGAAGCACTAAGTCCACAAGAAGGACGTGGGCACCCTACTCCGCTTCCTGCCGTTCTTCTTTCACTCGGGACTCTACGCGTTCCGCCTCCTCCTCGAACGGGTCATTCAGACCCTTCCTACGCCGCACA
>OESO01000035.1:616411-689330 GCA_900240985.1 Crithidia bombi | reverse complement strand
CCGGGTGACACCCAGCGTCATCGTCGGTGTGCCAAGCGCAGAAAGATAGAGTGACGGCGACGACAGAGGCACCACATGCTTGACAAGTACGCTTCAAACGAGGTGGAAAAGAAGGGAGGGGGAAGGATGAACGCCACCGCAATGACAGGTGCGAACTTTGGTTCGCACGCTCTACTCCCAATTCTCCATTCGAGTCTAGGTTGTCATTTGCAGCTGCAGAACTCTACCCCTGACACCATACGGAAAACGGTGACAGTTGAGAACTCTCAAAGGCGTGGCGCACGAGTCTCGTACTGAAAGCGAAGAGCAAAGAGAAGAAAACACCCTACTGACCTCGCTGATAGTGCAAGAATCGAGGCAGTTGCCCACCAGCAGGATTGGTGAGGGTTTCTTTGTTCACGTTTGAAGAGCAGGTTGCAAAAGCAAAAAAAAAACTCTCGGCCATCCAGCTTTACAGATCTGTAATAATACGAGACTTTTGCTGAGTCTAAAACGAAAGAACGCGTTTTTGCTACGTTTCAAACGACTGTGGAAGCAGATAAGCAAAGAGCTATAGCATAATCAAGGGGAGCCGAGCAGCGGCCTTGCTCTCCTGCTTTTACTTGTGTGCTTTTTGCGAGAGCTGGTACAATAGTAGGAGGGGAACACACCGAGCGCAGTGTTCTGTGTTGCTCACTCTGCGCTACGCCTCTTATCTGTACCGCCCAACACTGGGAGATTCACTGCATTGACAATAAGACGAAATTCAAACAAAACAAGCCGCTTTGTTTTTATAGCATGAGCTAGGTTTTTTTTTGTGCGTTTAAATGTTAGCCGAGTTCCCCTCTGCAGGATTCTGTCTGGCACCCCAAAATACCCTTCATCAACAGCTCACCTGTGTTAACTCTGTCGTGTAGATACATGCGGTGAAACAATCGTGCACTCACTCCCCTGAGTCGCAACCGCTGCCCTCAAAAAAGGTAGAGTAGCAATATGCTTGCTCAATTACAAAGAACAAAAACCTACACGCAGGGCTCGCACGGTGTTCCTGTTGGTGAAAATCTGGTGCGCTGGAGAATGACGGAGGAGAAAACAAAAGGCGTTGAAGTCAATAGCGCCAGCTGTTGTCATCGATTGGCCAAGTTCTGGGCGAATCCGCTCCGAACGCAAAAAAAAACAGCTGAAAGTATGAGAAAACAAAATCCGGAAAAACAGAAAAAAGCGGCGCGAATTATTGCAGTCAAAGTAAGACTCACAAGCAAAAGAAAAACAACTAAGCGTTTTCAAACTAAGCGTAAGGGAAAGTGCTTTTTGATGTTGTCTGTTGGAATGCAGGGGAGCTGCCATATGTCACTCTCTGTTGCAAGTACACGAAGCAGAGGTCAGTAATCTACTCACAAAAGAGAAAACCAGACGACATCGTCGACGCCCGAGCGACGCTTCACGTAGAAGCAGCAGTCGCAAGCTTCGTCCAGCTTCGCCTCCAATCGCAAAAGTACATTTACTGTTTTGTTGTTGGAAATGGTGGACGAGAGCAGCCACCGACGCCCCACTCAAAAAACGGCATGTGAATATAGACTAGCGTTACGTGCCGTGGAAGACAGCATAGAAACGAAAAAGCGCACCTCGATCACCACTGCTACCTCCCACGCCTTTACATAAACAAGCCACACCACGTTCACGCCACCAACATCACGTCTCCCGAAAAAGGGTACAGTCGAGGAGCCACCCTGCCACCAAATCAAAAGACATCTGCGACTCCTAAAACAAACGAGCCAGATCAGCTGACAGCAGCACCGGAACGCAACAGTGGTAAGCGTGGGCCGGAAAGCTGTCACCCAACAGAGCTAAACGAAAAAAAAGCAAATAAAATGCCAAAAAAAAAGCATATATATCAGGCCGCATACAGCACGGCCAACCACTCGTCAATCTAGCACCCCGCCGCACCCTAGCTGCACCACCACCACGCGCATCCTTCCCAGCTTACGGGCAGCTCCTCCTCCCGCCTTGCCATCTCAGGCTCCACTTTCTTCTTGCCGTCCTTCGCCTCATCCCACCGGGTGGCGGGAAGAACACCTGAATCCACGAAGCAGAGAGCCAGACCACCAAAAGAAGATGAAGGCAATAGACTGGCCCTTGTTCCTGGTGCCAGACTTACCGCCAGAAATACGCTCCGTGGGCAATCGGGGTAGCACCCGTTGATGAATCAGGTTGTAGATGAAACTGCACCCACCTGCTAAGAGACGCCACCCACGCGGCGGAACGACGGCGGAACACATATCCTGTGTCCGGCACGTAGGTTAAGTGCCGGACCAACGCACACCTCGGAAAGGCGGGAAATGTACAGGAATGGTACCAGTAATGGCAACACCGTTCCTTCGCATCCCTCGACGACACGTTCGGGTACACAGGGATTACCGCCACAGGAACATGCACATGCACGACGTGAAGATCGAGCCCGACAGGAATAGCTGGGCGCATCGTGGAACACGTACGACAGCGGAATCGGAAATAAGTGTCGTTCACGAAGTTCCACACCATCACGTAGAAGTACCGACAAGCGGGGCAAGACAAGGGCTCTGCCCATAATCGTCGCGCGCGTAGTTCATCACGGCATTCATTGATACCGGTCAGCTGCAGCGTGCCAGCCATATCACACAGCCCATCAGCAGACGGGGGAAGCATCTCCATGTAGGCTGTACTCGTTGGGGTCCATCTCAATCGCATTCTCATCGTCACCGCATCGAACTTCGCACGGGAGTCGTTCACGGTGATGCCGAGGCCAATCATGCATGATGCTGAACAGCGTGGAGGAACGCGCAACAGACCCCTCATGGCGCGCCATCACTTCGGTCCTTGTCGCGGTCGTAATACACACTCTGAGCCAAGGGCGCAAGACCCATCGTGCAGCGATAAAGATCCGGAACGTCGTGAACACCTGACAAGGCACCGATCGTGCGCTTCCACTTCGGGTGCGCATTCTGATCCGTGTACACGGGGGCACGCAACACCAATGACACCCAAGAACAGACCGATCGCAAAACGGCCAACGATCCAGCCACCCAGAACTCATTCTCCGCACACGACACGTGGTACATCACAAGAAGAGACGACACCCACGATACCGACAGGAGGAAGGAGATCTTCCGCGCCGATGGCGGTGGCGAGCGGACCAGCAAACAAGGAGCCGATCAGGCGCAGCCGGCAATCATCCGAGCCGGACAAGATACCGTTATCCGACGACGAGTAGCCGTAGGGGTTCTGGCACTCACCCAGCGCTGTACGACCACGAGCAGCGGCGTCTGTCGTTGTTTGCACCCGCGTAATCACCGCAGCGTTGCTCGCACCAACAGACTCATTCTTCTCGTACACTTGCTGCACGTAACCCCCGACCACCCGCAGTAGGGCTTCGTATGGTGGGAGGCTTTCGGAAACCACTTGCAGTTCGCGTTCGGCATCGTCGGAGCAGGCCCGACTCGAAGGCAAGGGCAGCGCAGTTCGTGCTCATGCTGTAAAGAGTCGAGTACACACCGACGAAGCCGATGCTGTAGCCGTTCAGGCGCGTCCTTCCTATTGCCTGCACAAGAGGTACGATTCCGTTTGCGGCGAAGAACGGTGGTGCATTTTCATCGGTGTCCTTGGCGTCGTTGGGCGGTGCCGACTTCGGCGAATGCTCGCCGGAGGTGTTTTTTGCTGTTTGGTGTAGTGGTTTTTGACACGAAAGCACTAGGGTTGCTGTCGCGACGTTGCGCCGCCAGGTTATCGTGCGAGACGATATGGCGCATCACGGACTCGTGTAGAGGGCACCGCAACCTCCTTTGCCGATGCAGGAGGTTGTGGCGCAGGTGGCTGAGGCTACGCTGTTATAGGGGGAAGCTGCCTCTGTGAGATCTGCCACTGGAATCTGGTATTCGTCTTCTCCGCGACAGGAGGCTCGGCGAACACGCTTACCAAATCTGGTTTCTGCGCCGGCTACGCAGGACGGAATGATGCAGCTCCCTCTGGCTTCGGTGCCTTTGGCGATGTTACCTCTCGCTTTGGTTCCCCTTGGTAATACTAACTTCGCTGTAGCTACCTTTGGCACCGCTGAACTGTTTTCCGCAAACTGCGGCGGTGACAACAATAAAGCCACCAGTGCGTCTCCAGTGGAGTGCTGGCCTACAGCAGCAACAGGCGTTGCACGATCGCTCATTGTGGCTCAAAAAAGCAGCTTTTCTTTTTGCTGTGGCTCAATGCGCGCCGGTGGGCAAATGCAGGAAGCCGAAGGGCGAGCATTGACCGGCTAATGTTTTGCGTTATCTTTAAGGACTGCGTTCCAAGTACAGAAGGAAACAGAAGTAAAGATAGTCATGTGCTTTTTTACGTTGTATGATTCCAGGGTGTGGAATGTGGAACCAACGTTCTCTGTTCGGTGCACCGACGAAGCCGTGATAAAACAGTAGATGTCCGTGTGGAGGAGAGGGAGGGGGCAGACGTTTTACAGGTCGCAATCAGGGATAAGATGATGGAGGAAATCAAAAAAAAAACTTCCAACAATACATGTTGCAGGGGAAGTCGAAGGCACGGCGTACCCGATAGAGACGCAGTCTAGAGAGGGGCAGAGGTGAGCCGCATTGGCACGCAATGATCAAAATACAACAGAACGAATACATGTTCTGTAGTCGGCAGCTTCATCTTTCCCAATCAGGATGCGAGCCCACGTCCCGCGCCCTCCCCTGCTCCTACGCATGCACGCGTACTTGACACTGCTGCGGTAAACCTGACAGCCGAGAGCGTCTATAATGACACTCTTCTCGCACCATTCCTATTTTGTTTTTGTTTTCTGATCTTTTTTTGTTTCTGTTTTCGTAGCAAACAGCCGCCTTTTTTTCCATTCAAGCGTCGTTGATCTTTGTTTTTTTTTTTTTACAACATGAAAACGGATGATGATGATGATGTCGATACAGTGTTTGAGACGCACGAAAAAAAAAAAGGGAGGTTCAGAAGGGAAAAACGTAGTGTGGCACCGTGGACCTTTCGGGGCTCCGTTTTCAAGATGGACAACAGAAAACGGATAAAGAAGATTACTGTGAACCGCAATGACGAAGGCGTTTCTCAGTCATGCAGTCGTGGGGAGTGGGCAGCTCTTTCGATGTATACTGGTCGCCACCATATAGAAGTATGACTCAGCCTGGGCAGAGAGTTGTTGAAGAGGGAGAAAGGCAAAGAAAAGTCGCTGCGGGTGACGACCATCGAAGCGAACCTCCTGATCGTCACAGCGCTGATACATGCACACATACACAACACACACGAAATTACCTTCCTGGCGCGTGGGGAGTTTCTCTCGTCGTCTTCGCCTTCTTCCATCCTCCTCCACAACACTCACGCAACATACCCCGCCTCTTTCAAGGCTGTCGCAGCTCCTGCGATGTCTGCGGGCCCCGTGCGGCAGCATCCGCCAATTAATCGAGCCCCGTATCCAGCCCACTCCTTCGCTACGGCTTGCAGACTAAGCACGGTGCCGTCGTTCATCGTGATGGACTGCCACGTCTTGGCAGTGGCATCGTAGACCTCGCCGGAGTTGGTGTACACGACCAACGGCATCCGCGTCAGAGTGTGCAAACGTGCCAGTGCCGCCGACGCCTCCGCCATGGGGATGCAATTAACGCCCATTGCAATAACCTGTGGGGCAGCCTCCAGCACTGGGATAATCTCCGACCACCTTGTGCCATCGCTCATCGCCTCCGCCGGCGAGGTGCGCGACGTTGTAAACGACACCCATGCCCGGCACGACGGGTACTCCGCCTGCAGGAGCGACACGACGGCGCGCACCTCCGCTGCATTCGGCTGCGTCTCGATGGCCAGCACGTCGGCCCCCGCCCGCAGCAAGGCAGCGATGCGTGCACGATGGAAGGTCTTGAACTCCTCGGCTGTGCGCACGTAGTCGCCACGGTACTCGGAACCGTCGGCGAGATAGGCACCGTAGGGGCCGACAGAGCCAGCAATGAAGACAGGGGCGGCCTTTGGGTAAAGTTGCAGGTGTGCCGCGCGTGCGCGCTGTGCGATGCGAACCGACTCTTCAATGGCGGCGACGGCGTCTGCCTCGCTGAGGTGGCGGTGCTCCATGAGGCTCTGCGGTGTTACCTGATAACTCGCGGTGATGACGCAGCGCGCGCCGGCGTGCAGGTAGGTCGCCTCCACCTCTTCGATAAGCTGAGGGGCGTCGACAAGCACTTTGCCAGACCACAACGGGTCGAGAAGATCACAGCCACACCGCTCCAGCTCCGTTGCAAGGCCGCCGTCCAGGACAATGACGTGTCTCGGGTCAGCCAAAAACGACTCCATCTCTCTCCCGTAGCAAATTGTCCCCCTACAGAGCGTCCAGCCCGGTGTGACGAAAAGAAAAAAGGGCTACGTCGGCACGAAAGCAACGTCCTTGGAGCTCTACCGTTATTTTCTTTTTTTTCCGTGCACTCGTTCCACAAGGGTGTGCACGTGTGTGTGTGTGTGTGTTTGAGTGGAGGGGGTGGAAGCCGTTTAATGCGCAATGGTCTTCTGGCACAGCCCCACAGTGTAAGGAAGAAGAAAAAAAAACGCAAAAGCACTGTAAACAAACGAAGAAAAAAAAAACATCGAAACACCGAGGAAAGAAATAGCGGTGCGGTGAAGGTGGAGCTGTACGTGCACCGTTCCAGGCAACACAGACGCAACCCGTCCCCGGTGGGGCGGCGAGCCGGGTTGGCTCCCGTGGAGCCACTGTACAGCAGCACTATGTTCACGTTCCACTTTCAGGCACCTCCAACCGTAATACACGACGTGTGTGATCAGCTTGGAACAAAAAGTGCAGAAAGCAGAAGAAAAAGCGTATCCCTACGCATTGCACACAAAACTAAGAGAGGTGGTGCTTGATTTGTAGAAGTTCTACTGCATGGGAGATATTCCGTTATCTGAACCCCTTCTTTCTTCAGCCTTCCTTTCGTTGTTTAAGCACTGTAGAAATCAAAAAGGAAGTGTAGCATCTGCACACAACCAAAACCAACAGGAAAACAAAAGTGCACCAACGCAACCTACCACCGCCCCGCCACTGACTCCACGCGTCATCACACACATCCTCACCCCCTTCCCCTCCGGAAAGAAAATACACATATATCATTTCCACACCCTTCCCATTTCCTCCAAGAGGGCGGAAGATGCGGTGAGGCAAAAGCACGCATCAGTGCTTGATATCACCAAGAACTTTAAAAAAAAAAAACCCGCAAGAGACGTCGCGCCGTTCTGCCCCATCCTTGCCTAACTCCACGTGTACATGCGCTTTGTGCTCAAGTGTGTGTGCGTGTGTAGGTGGGTGTACCTGGCTACCAAAAAGGGCACCAGCCCTGGAAGTGCACGCACAAGTTTTCGTTTGAAGTAGCCTCGAGTATCAGACGGGAGACTTGCGCCTGAACCGACAGGCCGTCGTCGGCACTGCCAACAGGGACCGCCGTATCCGACTCATCCACCGACAGCAGATCCCCCTCCTGTCTTTCCTCCTTGGCGGTGCCAAACGCAGCTGCGGTGAACGTTGTGCCGCCCAGCGTCGTGCGCCGGCTGTCAAACTCGCGACCCTCGAGCTTCTCCCGAATGCGGCTCACAACCTTCTTCGCTTCGCTCGTTTGATTCGGCGACATGTTACTCACGATATCCGACGACTTCGCGCTGACATCACCACCCTTTACCGTACCAGGGGGCACGCTGGAAGCGGCGGACGCCTGCGGCGCGCGCAGGGAAGCGTTGCCACGCGACATAAACCGTCGCGAGACGGGCGTGCGGGAGGCAAAGGCGCTGCGAGACTTGTGAAAAGACTCCCCGATTGCGGTGTAGGCAGCGCGTTGGGAGTAACCCCCGCATACCGGGGCGGCTGTGCCCGTGGAAACCATGCTGCTGCTCGGTGCCACGGATGTGGCGACGGTCGCGGTGGCACCGTCCTCCGACTCGTCACGCCACCACGACACGAGCGGGTCGTGCACAAAGGCCTCAAGGAGCGCCAAGATGCTGCTGCCCTCCTCCCGCAGCACGCTCATCACCGTGATGCAGCCGTGTCGGAAGAGGCCATCGATCCCGCCCATCTCCATCGCCTTCACCAGCATGCGCGTGAGGCGGAAGGGCACCTTTTCGGGAAAGGCACTGCGGTTCTGTGCAACATCGAAGCAGTCGCCGAAGTCGATGTGAACGACGCGGCCGCTGAAGGAGTGCACCATGAGGTTGGAGGGGTGACGGTCGCCGAGGCCAAGAATATGCCCTACCATCGACATCGTCGCGAGAGAGCAGACGTACGTCGTGCGCCGATCCAGCCATGACTCCGCACTTGGTGCGCGCATCCACAGCGAGTTAGCGAGATCAGTGCCCTCCGTCTGCTCCAGTGCGAACTCGAACGGCTCCACATGCTGGATGACCTGCAGACGGTCGAGGTCAACGTTAAAACTCAACATCAGATTCATCTCGATCGACAAGTACTTCGAGTGTACTCGGTAATCTTTAATTAGCTGATGTAGGGTGTCGCAGTTGTCTACCCAGCCCACCAAGCCAGCGTTCTCGCTAAGGGGGGTGACGGAAAAGACTTGGATCATGCAGTCGCGTCGCTGGATGGCGGAGTGCTTCTCCAGCAGCGTATTCACGAAAGCGAGCAGCTGCATGACGCGCTCGTCCAGCCGCAGATCCTCGTGTCCCTTGAGCAGAAACTTGTAGAGCATGCCATCCGTGCCGTTCACGTAGAGGCGACGGGGGTGCTGCTTCGAATTCATCACCTTTAGCGTGTTCTGGAAGGAAGCGATGCACGGGTAGACTCCGCTCTCGCTGTACTGGCCGGGGACGACCAAGGAGAGATCTTTGCCGCTTTGCGTCAGCCGCGGGCTCACCAGCTGCAGCGCCAGCGATGCCATCCCGCTGATCTGCTCGTCCATCCGCTTCACCGCCGTCTTGAAGCGGTTCCACGCCTCTTCCATGTAGACGCTGTTGCCGGTCGAGGCGGCCTTCTCGACGTACTCGCATGCTCCACTGAGCAGCTCGCCAAACTCAGCGACGAAATGCGACTCAGCAAGTGTGTCGGGGTGCGACAGCTGATCCAGCAGCGGCTGCAGGGACTGGAAGACGTTGTGCGCGTTCTTGTCCCGGCCCCATTGGAACCACGCCCTCTCCAGCTCGTCAAACCAAAGCTCCGTCCACAGCACCGCACACCGCACCAGCTCTTGACACACAAGGGCAGCATCCTTGACCATGGCACGACCTTGGTGGTGCATCTCTTTGATGCGTCCGAGAAGCCGCTGTGCCGCCTGCTTGCGCTCCAGCTGCTCCGTCGTGTTGTTGTCGGGTCCCTGCACACTGGAATTGAGCGTCACGTTAAGACTGTACAGCAGCGCCTGGGGGTGGGCCTTTGCGACGATGGTGAGAAGGTGAAACACAGACTCTGACACCACCGAGTCACGCGAGTGCAGGCGTGCGATGATCTGTGGAAGCACCTTCAGCCACAAGGTCGGGCTCACTTGCAAGATCTGCGCGTTCAGCGCGGCGTTGCCCTGCACCTGCGGCAGCGAGGCGTGGTTGAACCACAGCGACAGGAAACTCAGCACGTCCTCCAGCTCCTGCGAGAAGCACACACTGCGCACGTAGCCGTCCATGGCAGCCACAATGTGGTTCACGTGCTCCTCGCGGCGCAAGTCGCCGGCGCCGCCCCCTCCAGCAGCAGCGGAGGTGCGAGAGCCGTGGCTAACAAGGTCATGATTGAAGCGTGCCCATGTATGCCAGATGGAGCCGTTGGTGCTGTCCAGGCTGGTGGCCTCCTCGAGGTGGTGGCGGATGTAGTTACGGCAGTCCGTGTCTAGGTTGTGTTTCTTTTTCGCCAGCGTGAAGAGCCAACTCGCCAGCTTGGAATGGCACATCGCAAGACTTGCCCGGTTGCCACCGGGGTGGTGCACATCCGGCAAAGCAGGAGAAAGGTGTGCCGCCATGTTACTCAGTGGGGCGGCAGCGGCGGCCCCTGCCTTTTCTATCTTCTTCAAATACGTGTCGAGCATCTCCACCGCCTTCTCGCGCTCCTGCATCTCGTACATGTGCTGAAAGGCGGCGAGGGCAATGGTGGGCTGAGGCAGTTTGTCGCCCTCCAGGGCCGCCCCTATCGTCTGCTCTCCCAGCAGGTCGAACAAGATGTCGCGCGACGTGCGCTCCCGCCCGTGCAAGCGCGACAGCGTCACGAAGCGTAGCCACATGTCCAGCTCCTGCGACGGTGGAATGACCAGGGTGTGATCCGCCAGCGTGCCTGGCCACCCTTCATACGCCATCGCAGCCAGCCGCTTCTCCCACAACTCTTGCCAGTGGTTCAGGCCCTGCGGGTTGTCGGCAACAAACGCGAACTCCTCCAACTCGCTCAGCTGCTGAATCCCGACGAAGAGGCCGTAGGCGCGGTCGTAGCTCTCGGCGACCAGCGCGGATAGTGTGGAGTCGAGACGCTTGCGGCAGTTCTGAATGATCGGGACAGCACTGTGGAACTGTCGCTTGTGGGTGGCGAGCACTGCGCGATAAAACACGGCTGTGGTGCCAACGTAGCCGTCGTCGGTCATGTACGCCGTGATCGCCTCCATGTCGTCCCAGCGACGCAGCAGCCACGCGGCGTGGGCGCCGTACGGGGCCAGCTCTGACGCCTCCTTGCGCGCGATGCGCGGAGAGAAGAGCTTCCACGACTCGAGAAGCCGCCCGTAGTCGCCGAGGTTATCGAGCGAGCGCATCAGACCAGCCATGTTGCTGAATTTGTTGGGCTCGGACTGCAGTCCTTTTTCGTAGGCACGCAAGCTCTGCGACCACCACTGCAGCTTTTCAAAGAGCTGTGCGTCCATCATGCGCGGCAGCTCCGACGGCGGCTTGCCGGTGAGAAAGGAAAAGTTATGCTGAATGTACTTCAGCATGCCCTCGGCGCTCTCGCGAAGACCGAGCAGATTGCACAAGTAGATGCTCTTCTCGCACCACTGCAGCAGCTTCATCCAGTCCTCGGGCGGCAGCGGGTGTGCCTGACCGCGCATGACGCTACGCTCATACTCGTACGTCGCTTCGTAGAACTGGATCTCGACGTAGTGGAGCGCCTTCGCATATAAGTTGCACCTCTCGCTGCTGCCCATCAACGTATTGAGCTCGAACAGAAGGCCGGCGTAGGTGCTATGCGAGCCCTCCTTCGGATTGAAGCGCATCTCCAGTCGCTCCATGTACTCGGACAGGTTTAGCAGCTCCTGCAAGACCTCCGACGGAACCCGCTCGCTGCGCAGGACGACGCCGAGCAGCGAGCGCACTGCCTCCTTCGTCCGCGGCTCCATCTCCGCGTAGCATACCGCAAAGGCGGAGTGCAGCATGTGCCGCGCAAAGGGCTCGTGCAGCTGCGCCAGGGTGAAGGCAAAGCCGTGCGCGTTAGACGGACTAGAGCGCAGCAGCTCCACCGCCAGCTGCTTCAGCCACAAGTTCCACTCCTCTTCCGTCTCGCGGTCGCGGGCAGCAAGGATGCTGCGCAGCTGCGCAAAATTGTCCGCCATCGCCGCCTTGCGACGCTGCGCCAGCTGCAGTGTGTTCACGCGATACCGCGCCGCCGCCTCCTCGTCCTCAGCCTGCGAGTTCTCCGGCGCGACAACCCGGCCGCCACTCCGCAGCGTGCTCAGCACAAAGGACCTCACATCCCGCCCATCCTCGCCGTACGCGTCCAGCAGAGGAAAGACCATCGGCGTGTACTTTTCAAAGTCGCTGCCGAGGTTACGGGAGATATTACGCACGGCGTCCAGCGTGACGGCAACGAAGGTGCGCGCATCCGCTGCCGCTGCTGCCGAGGAGGACCCGTTTGCATTTGTGATTTCCGTCACTGGTGAGGTGGACGGCCCTGCGGAGGCGACTCCGTTGGCGCTGCCGGTCCGACCGCTAGGTACGCCTGCGGGAGGCAGCTGCGGCACGTCCAGTGAGACGCCCTCCATCTCCTTCAGCACACGGCACAGACAGTGCACGCAACGTGACGCGTGAAAGACCAGTCGCGGCAGGCGCCGGGCAAAGTGACGGATGGCGTCCACGGCTGCCGCGCGGCACGGCAACGGGCAGGCGGGGTTACTCGCCACCTCGCACACGCACGGCACGATGTTGTGTAGGTAGTCGTCTAGCAAGTGGCCCATCTCCACGAGGAACGCGAAGATGGGTCCACTGGCGTGCGCGGCATCGGCCTGCACCGTCTGGATGAGGGGCGGCAGCACGAGGGAGAGGGAGGGGCGGAACTCCTCACGCAGCGACCGGCGCATCTCGCTCAGCAGACACAGCACCTCCACCAGCACCCCGCGCTCTGCCGAGACGAGAAGGCTGATGCAGGTGGCGATCAGATCATTCAGGTACGGACGAATGTACTGACCATACAAGTGCACGATGCGGGTTGTGACGCCAAGGAGGTTCTCGCGTATCTTTGCCTGAAGCGTGATCTGCTGCAGCACAGTCTGGATGATCTCGCGGTACATCGGCGTAAGGCAACCATTAGACACCTCCTTCAAGGAGAGTGTGTTCGCGATCACCTGCACCGCGCAGAGACACTGGTCGTCGGAGAGGGAAGGCAGCTGCAGAACGCTCAGCACGTTCTTCACTACATTTTGCGCAATTGCCTCCTCGCCACGCGAGGACAAGAGCTGCAGTGAGGCAGGCGCGCCTCCAGCAGCACCACTGCTGAGGCCGCTGTCGCGCAGACTACGCGTTATCTCCTTCGCACGCACGGGATCGACCGCGCCGATGATGCCCATCAGCTTCAGCACATCTAATCGAACCGGCCACGTTTCTTTAAACCCACCATGCAGAGCAGCTAGCAGCACGCGCAGCAGCTCCGGGTTGGTCTCGTACACGTCGACGTCCTTCGTGGTGCGGATGATGTCGCCCAGCGCTCGGATCGCCTCCAGCTTCTTCTGGATGCTAGAGGAGTCTAAGATATGCCGTATGACGCAAGGCCGAATCGCCGCCACCACGGCGACGTCGTCGCCCTCGGCGTAGCGGGCCAGCTTCCCCACAAGAGAAAGGAGGGCCGTGAGAACAGGGACCTGCTGATTGTCCTCCTGCAGCCGCTGCACGCAGTCCTGCAACAACGACGAGATGTAGGGACGCACCATGGCCGGCGCCGCCTCGACCACGGCACTCAGCACCGCCGCCGCCTGTTCCTGGCGCTTCGGTACCTGAAAGAGACGAATGTCAGCGATGCACTGCACCATGACGCGTCGCAGCATGGGCAGGATGCAGGATGGGTTGCGGCTCGAGAGGCGGCCCAGCAGGCGCACCGCGGCGATGCGGTTCTGGTGGTGGTCGTGCAACGCTGGAAAGAGAGCGGTGCAGATGTCCTGCAGCGCCAGCGTGTAGTCGTACTCCGGCGTGAGGTGCTCGAGGGTGTGGAGGCGGATGTCGCTCTCCGTGTCCGCCACCGCCGCACTCACGAGCTTCCTGACGACGGTGTTGACCAACCGCATGTGTTCACGACCGCGGTGGATGACAACACCGACGTCGGTGCGCTCGCACGGTGACTGCGAGCAGCCGGAGAGGGCAAGCTTGAAGCACAAGTCAATCGCGCTGCGTCGCACCTCCTCGTGTGGGTCCGACACGTACCGGACCACCGCGTCGCACAGAAACTGCAACGTCGAGTACCCGGTGAAGTCTAGACTGCCGAGCGAGTTCAGGTTGCGCACAATCGCACCGTGATCCGTCTCGCTCGAGACGCGCGTGTGGCGGGGGCGGTTGCGCATGCGGGACAGCTGCTCCTTTGTGGCGTCGAGCACCTTGGACAGACAGGTCGAGCGCAACTCCGGGAAGGCGGTGCAAATCTTCGCCACATCGCGAGCAAAGTCCTCCGTCACCGTTCCCGCGAAAAGTGGACCCAGCAAATGGCGCAGGAAAGGGCGGACTGCCTTCGGCTCCACACCGGAGAGAGTGGCAAAGCACGTGACAGCCGCCGGGCAACGGTCCCGATTCAGCCGAGGGGTGAGCGAGGCCTCGATGTATTTCATCATGTAGTCCAGGAACGGCACGACAAGGCTCGGCAGCACCTTGAAGAGCTGTGCGAAGACGCGAAAGACGACGGCACGCTCATCGGGCCCATCCGTTTCCCCAAAGGCAGCCGCCGCTAACGCGCGCACCTCCTTGACGGAAATGTCGTTAAATGTGGCACCGTCGTACTGGGCGAGCAGTGGCAGCGAGTTCAGCACCTCTTTGCGGACGTCACCTTCGTGCGGGGTATTAACCAGGTTGCGGTTTACAAAAGCCCAGAGCTGCAGGATGTGTTTGCGACCTTGACTGGAGAAGCCGATGGCGCGGCCGTCGGACTCGTGTGTGGCGGTGGCAGAGAGCACGGCGTTGAATGCGAGAAGGCAGCCGTGCAGAATGACGTCGCTGCCGTACGTAATGCTGCGCTCGGCATCTTCGAGAAACGTGTTCTGCCACTTGCCGTAGAAGCTCTGGTCAGTGGAGCGGTAGGAGATGGTCAGCGTGTGAAAAAGAGCGTCGCCTGCGCTCACACGGACAAGACGGTTCGTGTCTAGCAGCGCCCGTCGCAGGCACTCTAAAATGTTGTTCACATGCGGTGCAATCGTCGACGGGACACGGCGGACAAGCTGCTGAATAAAAAGGCAGCCAGCGAGCTTCGTCGCGTGCGGGAAAAGCTCCTCGTCCGTCGCAACACCGTCCTCCTCTCTCCGGGCTGCATCAGAAAGAAGCGACCCCGGAGACGGGCCGCTTGGTCTGTCACCGCTACCGCTTGCACTGCGTTGCGGGTCCGCAGGCTCGTTCAGGAAAGCTTCGTCATGGCCACCGCGCATGAGCAGCTCGAGCGAGAAGTGCAGGCAATTATTGATAATACCCTCCACGACGCTGCTGCCGTTGTTTAGCAAAAGTCCCCACACCTCTCCCGCTGCGACGCCGGTTTGGTAGTCGCTCGTCTCCAGCACACAACGCACCAGCAGCTCCGAAAAGAGCTTTGTCATCTCGTTCAATTCTACATACTCTACCGGTAGCAGCGCACGCAGCACCTGCACGCCGGTCATTTGCGTTTGCGGGTTCTCAAAGAGGTGCCTCAGCTGAGAGTTCAGCCAGTTCGGAAACACACGCGCGTTTGCCGTGTAGGACTTGATCGAGTTGCGGTGGAACAGCGCATCCTTCTCCTCTTCAATCACGTACTCAAGCTTGAGAATGGTGGAGGGAAGCGTCTGCGGGGTGGCCGTGTCCAGTTCTTGGAAAATGGGCCGCAGCTGCCCGATCAGCGGATGCCGATTGCTGCTTCCATTAGCGCTCCCTTTCATCTCCATATTCACTGTCCGCCTCTCTCTCTCTCTCTGTGTGTGCGTGCTTTTCGCTCTTCTCTTTGCCTGTGTTCGAACACAATCAGCACTGTGTGAAGTGCAGGAGTCGAAGAAAAAAAAAACGGAGCGGAAGGAAGAGGATAAAAGAGGAGTCGGCAAATTGGTGACACACGTCACACCAGTGCGAAGAGCAGCTGCAGGTGCGAGAAGCGAGCCGCGAAGAAAACGATAGAACGCAAAAGAAAGCAAAAGGCACGCAACACCTCCTGAAAGGAAGGCAGAAAAGAGAAAAACGGAAGAAGATCAGAGATGGTGAGAGACGAAGCGCTTCGTTGCGCGTCGCAGCGAGCCAGGAGTCTCGGGTTGAAGCAAGAAAAAGAAGAGGTGAAACAGAAACGAGGAGGGGAGAGGCACAAGCGTGTGGACATACAACAAATACGTTGCCGCAAAAAAAAAGTCGGATTTAATTGTGTGTGTGTGTGTACTGTTTAACTGGAATGGATGCTTGGGTGTGAGTATTAGTGTGTTCCCTTTTTGTTTCTTTTGTTTGCTTCCTTTCGTCTTTCAAAAGCGGAAAGACAGAGAGGGAGAGAACCAGCCGCGTCACACAGCTGCCAGCTACGCACAGCTACCTGCCGACGTTGGCGACGATGATTGCCAAGCAGCGCAAAACGCACGTGGATACGGAGACAGGGAAAGCGAAAGAGGAGAAAAACGAAAAGCGAGAGACGAATGGGGGGGGGGAAGGTTGCTGTAGCTGTGCAGAGAGAGCAGGGGAGGAGACGTTTCGACTCAGCGAATAAAGCCACGGAGACTGCGCTGCAATTGACGACTGTGTTAATCAGGTTACCTGCTTTCACTAACTTTTTTTCCTCGTTGATGGATCCCGATATCGGACGCAGAAAGAGTGCTTGTTTCTGAGAAGCGATCTGCGCAGCGGCGAAAGAAAAACGACAACAAAGCAGGAGCCAGCTGTTGCTTCTCAGCTGAGCTGCAGTTAGCTCTCTCTTTTATTGCTTCTCTTTCCTCATTTGCCTATTATCATCTGGAATAGGGGAGATGGCTTAACTGTGAGGGGTAAAGTAGCTTCTTTTTTTTTTTTACAAAGGCAGCCGTACCAGCTTCGCAGCCAGCCTTATCTAGGCGAGCGTGAATACCTTAACCTGCAGAGGTGGTAAGAAAGTGGCACAAGAAGCACCATTGTCCAACGCGCAAGAAAGGGGAAAGCGCTCGCCGTCACATAGTCGATCTTTGAAGAGAAAGAAAGACAAAGAGGACAGCAGTCGTCCATTAAAAAAGAGAGGAGGGGAAAAAAGGAGGAGGTGATGAACGTGTGTTGTTTTTACGGTTTTGCTATTCAAAGTGTTGGTGCTCCTGTGAGAGAAGGTAAGTCACACCCTGGCGTGAGGAGCTTGAAGAAACAGAACTACATGTAAAGCGGTTGCACGTCAACGAGAATGGGTGGCATGTCTTGTTCTCTGGACGTCCACCGTCCCCCGACAGCTGGTACGTTGGGACGTAGGATGGGCTTCCTTCCAACCCTCATCGACAGCTCTACTCCGATCACGCAGTGAGCAGCCCTAACCACAGCTTGCCATAATGGAGTGATTTGTTTTTGTGTTGTTGCTTTTTACGTGTGGGGTCTTCTTGCACAAGTTATTCTCCTTCGTCGATGTCTTTTTGTCTGTTTGTTTTTGCGGCTCTCTCGCACATATGATCAGCTGAAACCAGAAAACGGTGTAAGTACAATTGTTGACGCGATGCGGTCTTTGCAACGGCGGTGTTGCTCATACGTTGCTCGGGAAGGAAAGAAGAGAGAAACAAAAAAAGAGCTTCCCGCACGCGACCGGGTGTTCGGGGCGAGTGGAAAACAAGACGAGAACGGAACAAAAGTGAAAAACACAAAAAAAAACTGACGGGGGAACGTTACAAGTAACCACCACAAACGAAAGAAAGAGAGAGAAACGGAGACTCACTCACGTCAACCCATCCTTAAATTTGCGCCAAGGGCCCTGCTTGAAGAAAAAGATAAGAAGAACAGACATTCAGACAACGGAAGTTACACATGCAAACAGTTCCGCAGAGCGGACGAAAACAGAAAAAGCCAAAACTCGCCCAATAGGAGAGAAAAAAAAAAGAGAAAGCATGAGGCAGCACACCCGAGATGCAGCGTGCAAAGGTCAGAGAGGAGGAAATGGGGAGAGACACACACATATGCAAGCAAAAGACCACACGCACCACTAGGAAAGGCGGCGGGAAAAACTGATCAGAACGGGAAAAAAGTGGGAGTGGCATGTTAGCCACTTCTCGACGCATTAGGCAGTGTTAAGGACTGCTGCGTGTTAGCCCCGCTCTGCGCGTGTGTATGTGTGTGTCGTCTTTGCGTTGATAAGCCGGCACTCTCAGGACTCATTACCACCACCACTCCCTACAGTCTTTCCATACCGACTCCCCACAGCACCAACAACAGCAAAACCGTCACTTACCTAATGTACAGGGGTCAAAAAGTGAAAAAGGTGCTCCTTTCAAAAGAGAAGAGCTCACAAACGAGTAATTGCGCCAAGACACTTCAAAAAACAGACAATCCAGCAAAAGGAGCAGAAAAAGAATCTCATTTATTCTCTCTTTAATCTTGCCTTTACACCAACGTAGGCTATTCGACAGAGCTCCGCAAGCCACATCATCCGAGTTAAAAAAAAAAACGGAAACGCGAAAGGTGAGTTGCCGCCTTGCCTTACTAATACGACAAGGGGAAAAAACCAGCCTGCTGTTAGTATTTGAAAGAGAGGCGGCACAAGAAGCTGCATAACGGATATGGCAGTGCTTCTCCCTTTTGTTGTCTTTTCCGACACTTCGAAGGTACTCGCAGGCAGAAAGAAACGTGAAGAAAACAAAAAGAAGAGCAACCACAACGACCTGTGCAAACTGCCCCCCGCCCCTCCGAATATCCTTACCGTTAGTTAGCAAAGAAATAAGCAAAAGATCAGCCGCTGTCGTAGCTTTTTTCCTTTCTCCATATCCATCTTGTTGTCACCATTGCCGTATAAGTGACGCGCAACAGCAGAAAAAGAGACGGGAAGAAAGAAAGAGAGGAAAACACAAAAGCAAAACGAGAATAAAATCACACTGTGAGTTGCCTCCTACAACGATCTTTCTCATTAAGACGCGTTGAAAACGGCAATCTCACGAAGTCGCACCGAGATAGAAACAAATCAGTCTGCTCTGTTCCCGACAGAAGCACAAAAAAAAAAGCACCTCGCCAGAGAAACGGCTTGAAAGAACAGTAAAGAGGTTTCTCCTCCACGTATCACCGTCACCACCCAAAATCCACTAGCTCGCTTTGCATCTCGGTTCTTCTTTTGTTGTTTGTGGTATTTGTGAGTTTACGTAAGTAGAGCAAGCAGAAAAAAAAAAAGCGAAACGAAAACACGACGGCGGTCAACCACTCATGAGGGAAATGGAAAACTACCAATGGACTGTCAAATAAAAAAGGAGGAGGCTCGATTCAAACAGACATGACAACGCAGAAAGGGGAGTGTATGTTGGGTGCATCTGCACCTTTTCTCCTTCTTCGTTCGTTCTGCTGTTGTTTTTATTATTGTTTTGCTCGGCAAACGGGGTCTCTTTACCGTGTCGGTAGGAAAGATGGCACGCCGCTGCTCGAGACTCCGTCTTCTCAATTCGATTCCGCTGAGGAGAGAACAAAAAAAAAAAAAGAAAATAGAAGTAGTATACAGAGAGGGGGTAAACCACTTTTTTGCGTGAGAATTGGCGTGATTGTTCTGCTCGGCTGACTTCCCGTGCGTGTGCGTGTAAAGAGGGGGGGGAGGTAGTACTGATGACGACAGTTTCGATTCGCTGGAGGAGGCGGGGGGGATGAGGTTGGAGATTGATAAAGCAAACTACAACAGTAATTATCCGTCATCAGCGCTAGCGCCACCCTCGCTGCCGCCACCCTCGCTGTCTAGCGCACAGACGGCGCGCTGCAACGCTTGTTTGTGGCCGCAACGCTCGCACTTCTGCACCACCCTCGTCAGCGGTGGCAGGACATAACGGGTGTCCTTCCACACCAGCCACACCCCAATCAAACCCGATGTGAGTCCACACAGATACTCGAGAGTCTTGATGGGATCATACCCTGGGATCCACTTGAAGTAGACGTACATGTCGCACAGCGTTCGTACAATCAGCGCGTTCGACACCTTCAAATCCAGTTTCGCGTATATGCGCTCCTCTGGCGAAACGGCTTCCAATATGGCAGTTTCCAAGGCAGATCGGCGAGTGAGCTCTGCCAGCAAACAGCACGTTAGCGACAACGACTTGAAGAAGCGGTAGAAAAACGACAGTTTCTCACGACTCCAAGTGCGGAAGACGATTTTCTGCAGGTAGTTCAGGTCCCCACTCAACTGCTCCGGCACACGGAGGAAGAAAGAGAGGCAAGTGAACAGCCAATGCCAAAACTCCATGTAGTCCTTCTTCTGAAACGCACACAGACCCTGACGGAGCGTCATACCCGGACGACCAAAGTTGCACAGCATACGGCACTCCACAATTGCGTCGGCTATCTTAAAGAACTTTTTCTTCTCAGCTGGGTCGATACTGTAAAGCACACAGAGTCGTGCCACGTTCAGCACCGCTTTCAGCATCATGTCAATGCCCACGCCTTTCTTTTGGTAGTCGGTGAGGGCGGTGAGAAAGGGCACTACGCCAACAGGGCTGCCGATGCTGTACATGACCTCGCTCATTTTTTTTTTTGCTTGCGTGTGCCTTCGTGTGCGTGCTTGTACGTCGCTGTAGATGACTGCTTACTCTTTGCGCTGCTACGAATTGCACCCAACAGCACAGCTTCACAAAACCAAGGAGTAAAAAAAAAAAAACAAGAAAAAAGAGACCGATCGAAAACTGCACGTATGTGTGCCAGCAGGGAAAATGAAGTGAAAAGGCTTGGAACACACTGCTAGTCTCGACTTCGACTTCTCTTTTTGATGTTGTTGCTGCCAAGTCCAGCCGCTAACAGGGAGAAAACGAGAGAGAAAGACTGTTTGTATTTGTTATCAACAGGGGAGTGCTGCGGTTTGGCAAGAAATAAAGCAGGTTTGATTCGAGTCACGTGCGTTCGATCAAAAGACAAACCTCTGAACACAGCTCTCAGTGAAAATAAAAGGGAAGCAAAGAAAAAAGGTGCAGTGAGTTTTTATAAGGCGTCGGAAAGCTCCTCTTTCGAAGTAGTTGCTTTTCTTTTTTTATTGATAAAGCTCGTGCGACAAGCAAAAAAAAAGGAGGTAGCTTGTTCTTGATGAAGTACTCGGTCTGCAGCCGTTCCGTTGTTGTTTGTTTTACTTGTGTTTTCTTTTTTTCTCTTTTTGATTGCTCAATTTGCGTTTGAAACAGCTTCTCACTACTTATGTCGTTGAAGTTTGAGTCGTCTGTATTTACTTTATGTGTGTTTTTTTTTTTGATGTACAGCCAGTGAACAAAGCAGGAAACTAACAACAGTTAGCGGAAACAGATTCGAGCGGTGAAGCGTAGAGCAAGACCCCTTCCAAAAAAAAAAAACGAAATGAGAGCACTAGCACACACAAAAAAGGCTTCAGCTGAAGAACCGAATGCCGAAAAGGCAAAAGCAAACGAAGACTACTTAATGGAGTGCCGTCTGAGTCTTCACAAGCCAAGTAAAAAAGAGCAAGACCAGAAAAGAAGAGACACAGCTGCACCACACGTTTCTGCCACGGCAAGAGCGAGTTGTGAGTGAATGACTGATTATCCTAAAGAAAGCAGGAGGAGGCCTATCAAACGCAAAATTGTGCTTTTCGTGTGTGCGTGGGTGTGAAGAAAGCTGATGGAGGTTTTTAATATTTAGAAAAGAGAAACGCGAGACGTGCCACAAAACAGGAGAGGAAACGAAAACCTAGACGAATAAGAAACAAGGTCGTTGCGCGAGGAACGGCAGCAAGAAAGATGTAAGAACCTGTTCTGGCTGGGTTTCCAAGAGTGACTGTTGACTGACTTGAGTTCTGGATTTTGGTGGCGTTGGTGGAAACCGTTGGTTTATGTGTGTATTTGCAGCAATTCAGAGCCATGTAGGAATGGCACAGTTCGAAGCAAAAAGAAAAGACAGGATTGCGAAGAGTTTAGAAAGCACACTTGCGTGTGCATGTGTTTGCAATGGCAGGGGAGGGGGGTAAGGCGCCTTTGCACCGTATCCCAGGTGAGTTTGCGACGAAGTACGTATGTTTGTGTGTGTGTGTGTGTGCACAAATGTGTACTGCTGCACTCGGAATCTGAGAGGAAGAAAGCGAGAGACTTCCAGCAAAACACCTGCTAAGCAACGCAGCTGTCTGGCCACTTTGCACGTTTTTTTTTCTCTTCTTCCGTTATTGTTGTTGTTCTTTTTTGTGAGGCTGAGATGGAAACTGGCAGGTTCTCCACCGGCAGAGATCACCAAAAACACTTGCAAGCTAACGCTGCCGTCAAGGATAGAGCGGGGCAGGAGTACATATTTAAAAAAAGGCAAGCCGAGTTTTAGAGAAAATAAGAAGAAGCTCCCTTCATCTTGAAGAGGAAAAGCAAGGCAAGGAAAGGTATCAAGCGTTAGTGCCCGCACAACGAAGTAAATAAAAAGAGAGCGGTAGCAGAAAACAGCAACAGAGCGGGGAAGACGAGGAGGGCAGAAAAAAAAAAAGAGGAGACCATCTCTGCTACGCATCTTCGTCTGAGTTGAGCCGCACCATCGAGTCTGGTTGGGCCTCCTCGAGTGCTACAGTGAGCTGCGGTGCCTCGTCCTCGTCAACGACACGAGCGTTGAAGTCGGTGTCCATATCCGCACAATTCTCAATGCTGTAGAAGAGCTTTCGCTTCATCACCTCCAGTGAGCTGTAGTCTGGCAGTTCCACCGCAAAGAAGCACGTCGCCGCACGCGGAAGTACCGTGTCGGGGTCTGCCTGAGTTGTGAACGGGAGAACACGCAGCTTGACCGGCAAGCGATCGCGACCCGACACGAAACGGAGAAAAAGTCTGCGCTGCAGTGGGGTGGCTTCCTCCAACGCCTTCCAGAGCAGCTGCACGCGCCGATCTTCGCTCGTCAAGCCTTCGTAAGATGCTCCTTTCCGGAGCTCCTCTGGTTTGTAGTCCGCCTGTCCGCAGATGCGACGTTCCAGTTCCTCGGGCGTGAGCAGCAGTACCGCCACCTCAGGCACTACAGACAACAAACCCTCGCGCATCTTGCGTAGCTGGACGTCGAACTCATGCACCCGTGCATGCAGCAGCGCCTCCGCATACTCCTGACTGCGTTGCAACGTTACCCGCACGTGTGCCCCGCCCTCGATCAACTCCTTCGTCGAGTGATCGCTGAGCTGCGTGACGAAATACTCTTCACCAAAGACGTCGTCAAAGAGCTCAGCTGGATTGCCCTCACCCTCCGCCGGCGCCGCGCCGAGCGAGGCGATCTTGCGGAACTCGTGGACGCACTGCACGCAAATCGCATCCACCTGCTCCACCTCTGTCTCCGTGATCGGGTACGCGCAGAGGTAGCGCCACACCAGCGGGGGCAGGAAGAGGTCCAGCGGATTCTCGCTGCGGAAGGCGCCGCCCATGATGCGGCCAATGAACACAAACGCTTCCAGGTCGTAAGACGAGTTGGCCGACGCGGCCGGCACGAAGGCCTCGCGGTGGCTGCCTGTGTTGTGCACGTGGTTCGCCGTCGGCACGAAGAACGGTAGCCGAGTCGACATGAGCTCCCGGCAGATCTCGCTGAGGTGCTCGCGAAACGGCCCGCCGGCGTCCTCGGCGCCTTCGCCTAAGAAAACAGTGTTCCAAAAGCGCTGACGTGTTTGGAAGATGCGCGACGGTTGGTGGGCGAGCAGGGCGAAGGTCTGCCCAAACACCGACGCCTTCACCGACGAGGCAGCGGCGTGTGCCTTGGCGCGGTTGATGGAGACGCGGTACAGCTCCGAGTGCAACGACGACACCGCCAGCACGCTCTCCACCAAGTCACGGCGCACCGCACGAAAAAGCAGGGTTCGAATTGTGAGGAAGAGCAGCGTCATTAGCGATGGATGAGTGGTATTGAGGGAGAGAAACGGCAGCAGTGCGTTGGTGACGTTGCTGATAGCCTTGAGGACTTTAAACATCTCCCACGACTGCTCCGCCACCGCCCTTCCCGACATGCTAGGCGTATCCGGGTAGTTATATCCCGCAAGATGCTCCTGCAACTGTTCTTCGCTGCTCTTCGTGAAGGTCTTCATGCCGTCCTCAGAGAACTTGTCCGTCGCCTGCACAATCAAGCGATACTGCAGGAGATGTGCCTCGAAGTCGTCCATGCCTTGTGGCACAAGCGGCGAGGAGACGGGGAGAGAAAACGCTGTCGCCCCCGCCCCGCGGCACCGGAACTCCGAGGTGGCGGCGGAGAGGGAAGCCGACCCTGCTGCTGCGAGATCCAACGTGCGGTGCGCACGACTCAGCACCCGCCACACCTCCTGCATCGCCATGAGTCGCCGCATGGTGCCAGTGGCTGAAATCTTGTTGTAGAAGGCGTCCATCCGCTCATTCCACGAGTCCGGCACGCCGAGCGGGTTGAAGCCGTCTGGCTTGTACTTGAAGGGGGAGGAGCCAAAGTTGAAGCTGATGGCGCCACCAGAGCGAAGTGAGGCGGCGGGCACGTAATACCGTCCTTGTGGAACACCCTGAAAAGTACACGTTTCCAGCAGCGGGGAAGCTGCCTTCAGGGAAACGACGCCGGTAATCGGCCGCCCGTTGAGAAAGAAGCTCAGCTCGCCGTGGGCGACGTCAAACGCGCAGCCCAGCACGTCGCCGGCATTCCAGCGACGTGGTATGTTTACCGGTTCCGGCGCGCCGTGGTGCCACATCACACGGCGGAAGAGATCGACAGCCCAAGAGGTGGAGGAGTCCCCAACGCCGCTGCCGTTGCCTTGCAGCGTCTCGCCGCGTTCCATCCAGCCGATTTGCAGCACGCCCTGGGTGCGGAGGGTGACCTCATAGTACCACGCCCCGGCGCCGACAGCGCAGTCGCCCATGACGGTCTCAAACTCCAACCCGTCGTTTTTGACCTCCTCCATGTTCACCTGCACGTTGGCGGAGGCGCGCACCGAGACGTGCGCTGGGCCCACGCGCTCCGTCGACCCGGCAAAGGGGTCTGCCTCCTCGTAGTAGAAGGGCGGTAACGGGTAGCGGCCACCGGTGAAGAGGTACGCGGCGATGTCCTGCAGCGCGCGCATTTGGTTGTACGGAAAGACGCTACCAAGGGACAGGTTGGCCGGGTCGAGCGGGAGACAACCACCAGGCACCTCGTACTCAAAGTACGCCGCACCAAAGTTGAGTGACACTGAGCTTGCCCGTCCGACAGACACGTAGGGATAGTACGCCATAGCCACCGCCGACGTCGTCGTCGTCACCGAGTTCTGTCGGCCAAGGACAGGGGCGGAGAATGAGACGGAAGCTGTGGTTGCGGAGTCAAATCGGCTAGCCCCGCCGCCATCCCACCGCGGGCAGTCCATATCGCCAAACGAAAAACGCGCAAAAGGCAAGGCGGCGTTGGGGAGGGGACCCTCTGCGGCCGCACTCTCGTTCGCTGCCACGGCGCCAAAGGAGAAGTGCACCGCCTCCACGCCGTTAACGAGAATGGTGCAGCGCTGCGCCGCAACGTCAATGACGACGCCCACAAAGTCCTTGTTGAGCCAAATTGGGTGCGTGTCAGGACTCAACGGGCGTCGCTGCTCCTCGCCGTCATAAAAGACGCCGCAGCAGCCGTTGAAGGCGACAGGCTCGCGTCCCTGCAGCATGGTGCTCGGCAGCGGAAAGGGCATCTCATACTCCTCGCCCATCGGGACTGGGATGGGCAAGACGCCGATGGAAATGTCACTGGAGCCACCGACGCGCATCTCGAAGTACCACTTCCCGGCCGTCAGCGGCGCTCCCGCTATCACAGACCCGCCGGCGCTGCCGCTTCGCAAGATGCACAGGCCTTCCTGTGTCCATTCATGCTCAAAGCTCTGTGTGTGTCGCAGCTTTTGGATTGAGACATGGTCCTCCACGCTGCGGCGTTGGCGGTACAGCTGCAACTGCTCCTGCCGCTGGCGCGCAAACCGCGCTAATTCCGCGTCCCCGGTAGTCGAGGTGCCGACGTTGGTGGTGGTAGTAGGGGCACCGGTTACGCTAGTGTCAGAAGAGGCAGCTGCAACGCCGCCATGCGGCGTCCTCCACGGAAACGAGCTCTGTCGCCCGTACACGCCACCCCCCTCAGCTTCCTCACCATAGTCCACGACTCTCTGCGAAAGTGCACTGCCGTTGGTTCGTGTCGCATCCGGGGCGTACCAGCACTGCGCGGCATCTCGCTGCATCACGTACCCCTCTATGCTGAGTTGAATGAACCGACCAAGCACGCGTTGGGTGGGCAGCCGACGGCGATAGTGACGTACCGCCATGCGACGCATGTCATGCATCAGCACCGGCATGGCCAGCGGCGGCGGTACGGTGTCGAAGTGCTGGCCAAAAAGAAATAAGTCGTTGAGGCATGTGATGGCCAGGAGTCGCGTCTTACTCGTGTTCCGCTGGGCCACCGCGCGCAGCGCCATGAGGCATTCCACAGACCAGATGTACGCAGCAGGACCTGCGGCCGTCCCGCCTTCGCCACCACTGTCGCTTGTGCAGCAGCCAGTGCTCAGCACAGAGGACAACGCGCTGCGGAAAAGTCGCATGGCGCGCAGCTGCAGCTGGTAGTCGTGCACTACGGCGAGACGGTGGCCCCAATTCGTAGCCTCTGCGGCGGACCGCACGGAGACAAAAAACTGCGGTAGACGCACCTCAAAAGCCGCCACGACCGTCGAGTAGAACTCCGACAAAACGGCACTGTTTGCCCGATCCCGCGAGACCGTGACGAGGCGCCAGCGTGCCATGCTACGCTCATCAAGGAAAACGCTGTAGGCGCGTTGGCCTGGCACGTGCACCTCGTACACGTCCGAAGCAAAGGGGCGTTGCGGATGGGTCGACTCGAACGTGAAGAGGTGCTGCGGCAGCTGGGCGACGCGCAGAAGCTCTGCGAGAACGGCATTCCCCATCGCCCACAGCTCACCACTGTTTGGCTGCCTTGCATACTGCTGCTGACCATCAGGGTTAACAACACCACCGTCGCACAGGCTTGCCCACACATCATTCAGCAGCGACGACATCTCTGTGTCAGCAGCTGACACAGCACAGCGAACCAGGCGAGCCACAGAGGCGCTTTCCTTCATCGTCTCCACCACCACTTGCAGCACCGAAGACGGGAGTTCAGCGGACGACTGCGCCACGTGGCGCACCGCGTGGAGAAGTACATGCGCGCTGAAAGACGCGGCGAGCTGGCGGTAGTACCCAGTGCACGCCGTGAGCAGCTCATCCCGAGGCTGACTGCGTTTCTTGCGCCATAGGGCCCCCTGTTGCGACGGCAGTGGCTCACTGAGCACACGCAGATCCGCCTCCTCCGAGTCCGCACCGAAGTCCACCTCCTGCGCAGACGTTTGGCGGACGTGGCGGCACCGCGCCGCAGCCTCCCCAGACTCGTCTAGGTAGCCCACGTCACCCTCAGTGGTGATGTCCAGCACCAGCGCCGCAAGAGCTCGGGAGACGTTCTCCACACCGCCCCGCGTCGCCTTCAGCGCGAGTGCGACGTGCGAGTCCAAGAAGGTGGATAACGACGAGTTCAGCCGGTGCAGCTGATCCACCATGGCAGGTCGCAGCGCCAGCTCATACACGCGGAAGTTACGGATGTCGCCGATAAACGCGGTGGTGCCGAGTTGCCCAGGAACACCGCCAAGACGAAACTCCTCCTGTAACAACGGCCCACCACCGACCTGCATGGTGCGCGTGTCCATCAGCATGCCGTTGCGGAAGAGCAACAGCGTGGTGCCGGACTGCACAAAAGTCACGTGCACCCACGCTTGCACGTCCTCCTCTGTCAAAGCGAAGGTGCAGACCATGACGAGGTCAGCAGGGTCACACTGCACCTCCTCGCCTGGAGCGCACGGCAGCCAACCAAACTCGATGCTACCGTGTACAATGCGGGCGACCAGCTCCAACACGTCAGTAGAAGAAGAGCTGCTACCAGCACTGCTCCCACCGCCGCCACGGAGCACTTGTGCGAAGAGAATCTGGTGGCGTTCGGTGTCTGTCAAGCGCAATGACATATCCACCGTGTAGCTAAGCCCCGCCGCCGTGTTGCCGCGCACGCGCACACACCCGCCGTTGAAGTGGACGGTGTCAAACATCTCCCGCTCTGTCGGATGCAGAAACGAGTCGGAGGTGGACGAAGCGGACAGCTGCGACTGATACCGTGCCACGGTTACGGTACCGACACCCGACCGCCGCGCCATGTTCGCGGTGGCAGCAACACCGCCACCAGCACTCATCATCATCCCGCTGTCCTCGCAGTCGCTGCCAATGCCGTCATCGTCATCGTCGTCGTCCTCGTTGTCACTCGTGTCGCGGCGATGGCCGTACCCCAGCATCACCGCCTCGTCGACGAGGTCGGCGTCCTCTTCGTATGCCTCGTTGTCGTCCTCGCGGCTGCGGTCGTCCATCCCGTCGTAGTCCATGACAGGCTCGACAGGGTCACCCGTCAGCTCGCGCTGCGTAAGCGAGTCCAGTGCGGCAAAAGTGCGCAGCCTCAGAGAGGAGGAAGTGAGCTCGGGCGAAGTCGTCGAACCGGCTCGCACCAAGCCCCTCCCTAGGATAGAGCTGGAGATCGGCCCTTCTGCTCCGTCGTTTCCCGTCTCGCTGCCGCAGTCGCCTTGCGTGCTGCCCCGCGCACCGCCACGCGGCGAGCACCGTCGTTGGCGGTGTTGCTGCAAGCCCCACAGACTCAGCACCAGCTCCAAGCGAACCTGACACGTGTCAGATGCCGTCTCCTCTGCTATCCCCATAACGGCGGACAGGGGTTGGATGAGCTCCACGGGGATTACAAGGGTGCCGCGCTTCGCGCACCGCCACAGGAGACACGATAGTTGGGCGACCAGGCAGCACATGTCCTCCCCGACACCGCGAGCAGCTGTAGACGAGCTCACCAGGGGGAACCAGTGCTGCGCCAGCCGGGTGACGGCATCGACAAGCTTGAGATGGGATGGATTCTCTTTCGCCGGAAAGGTCCGCTCTGCAGGCTCGTCGCTGTCCACTGTCATGTATACCAAACGCAAAGGGAGCTTTCTAATCGTGCATGACGGGGTAGCTGCCGCTGCAGCACGTGCAACGTGGGGCCCAGATGAACTCGCCATCGGCGTTGCAGCTGATGAGGCCTCCAACACGTCGCAGATCTCTTCACACCACAACACGCGCAACAACGTGACGGGAGCCACGAGGTGCGTGCCAAGAATCGCCTTCACCGTGTCGCCTGGAACCGCAAGGCGTGGGATACCGCCGAGAATGGCTAAGCCAAGGAGCGTATCACGCAGGGGAGCTGCTGACACAACCCTGCCACTACCTGTTAAGGCACTCGCGGCGCACCTGGAGAAGGCGCCGTGCAGCCACTCCTGCAAGGTTGTTTTCCACGCATGGCACCCGTGTTCGTTGTGATCGTTGTTGAGGCACTGCAGGAGCTCCAACGCGAGCCAGTGAACGATGTCGCAGGACGTTATGGCGCTGGTTAGCGTGTTCGCATCCAACGCATGTCGCGTCTCGGAAGCAGACATGCGCCTCTCCTGCGGCGCCAGAACGCTGTAGGCCAGCTGCAAAAGAACGTCGAGAAAACGATACGTCATCCCCGCACTCGATTGCCTTGCTTTTGTTGTTGTTATTGTGGTGGTGGTGGTGGTGGCCCGTTGCAGAGGAGGGGTGAGGTACATGGTGTGGTACCACGCTGTAAGTAGCGCTACCACCGCCTCGCCCTCCTCCTCGTTGAGTAAGGCGGTCCGTGGCGTGGACAGCAGCCAACGCGTTGTCATCTCCTCTAACAACACGGCAAGGGCGGAGGTGTGCGGCGCGACAACGTCGTCTGGAACACCGCGGAGCAGCTTGCACAGCAGCGTTGCATGCCCCAGCAACATCGTCACGTAGCGCGCCGGGAGCGGGGACTGCGCTAGTGGCACAGTCGAAGCGGGGGTGAGGGCGGCGACGAGGGCATCGAAACAGCTGCCCATAGGATGCGCCAGCTCACCCAACGACGCACGCGACACTCCTGACTTTTGCGTACACGCTGCGGTCACCGATATAGCGGCTCGTATGGAAAGCAACCGAAATGCGTCCCATCCGTTGCGGACAGCGTTGGCGGCATCACGCGCGTTTGACGTGAGAAGTCGCGACGATGAGGACGGCGGTGCGACGGCTGGCTCGTTGTGGTAGGCGAACGGAGAGGCGCCGAAGTTGACGAGAACACAGCCTTTTCCCTTCACGCCAATGAGTGGGCTGAGAGACTGCGTGGATGGGATGGTGACTTTGAGAGCATGCACGTGCTTGCCGTTCCGTGTCCAGAAGATCTCTCCGATGTCTGTGTTCCACCCGCACCCGACCACGTCGCCCATCCCAAATGTGGAGCCGATGATACGCGGACTGCGGTTTGTGTAGATGGAGCCCTCCAGACCGTCGTACGCGTACGAGTCCGGGTCCCAGCCCGGCATCTGTGAAAGACAGTAGTCTGCCGGGCCGAGGCCGACGCTGACGTAGCCACCCTGATGCAGGTCGACCACTTGGACCTCATAATAGTAACACTCGCCACTACGCAAGGCTGTCTTCTCTCGCCTCTTCGGCACCGTCCAGCTACACGGCGCGACGCAGCTGCCGCGACCGCCAGAGGAGCGGAGAGTAAGCCCGGCGACTCCCACCGTCATTGTACTGGAGCAGCCTTCCGGGGTTAGCTTAGTCGCGCGCAGCGCTGCGGGCACGCTGCCGTTCACCCGCTGATACAGCACTTCCACAGAATCGCCGGAGCCCCAGAGGCGACGCAGTAGGTCGGCCGACACACCGACTGTCGGCAGCTTCCGCAGGTCGGTGGGGCGGAACGGGCAGGAGAACAAGGCTGCCAAAAGCAGCCCCCACGGTTGCGTCTCCGTTACGGCGGTGTAGGCGTTGACCGCCGCACGAAGGAGGTGGAAAAAAGCGCTCTGCAGGCGCACCAGCTGCTCCACCGAGCAGCCGTCAACGCTGTCGGCATAGTGCCACCCACACATGGTGCGAGCAATGACGGGGTGCAGCACACGCGCCAGCAACGCGCTGCGGCGCGCCTCCTCAGTGAGCTCCCACAGCAGCTGTAAGCCTACCAAGCGGTAGCGCGCCTTTTCGGAGCGCCACAGAACCACCGCCTTCATCTCCTCTGTGCTCACCTCACTCTGGAAACATGCGAGCACCTCGGTGTTGGCGTTCATACTCGCCGCGTCCTCACGCGACGCCATGAGTGCCTTCAACCGGTGCATCGCTTTCCAGCTCTTGAAGAGCTTCTGCCAGCGCTTTCGCTCCGCAGCACGGGCCGCAAGTGAGTCCGCGTCGTCGCTGACAGCTCGCCTTGCAGTGTGCTTTGCAGAAGCGGGAACGGCAGCAGGAGGAGCTGTACGGCTGGCGGCTTCTGACTCGTCCTCATCAATCTCGGCAATGGGCTCGAACAGGGCAAGGAACATGGCGCGCTCCCGTATAGCAGCCACGTACGCCTTTGACTCCTGACGTTTCGATAGAGCCCAAGGACGCAGCTTCAGCACCAACTGGAATGCTGGCTGGAGGCTCTCCTTGCTCGCTTCCCTCAACGCACTTGTGGGCAGCAGCAACGCACAGCATGCAGCCATCACCTGCCGCTCCATCTCCCGCAGCTCGTCGTCACGCACCACTCGTAGTGCCGAAACATCTTTTCGCTGCAGCTCGTCAAAGACCTTGCCGATGGCGCCAACGCCGCTTTGAAGGTTCTTGATCAGCGTGTCACGCTCCGTGTTAGAACGGCGCTGCCCATTGCGGAGTAAATCTAGATATGCCGGCTTCGAGGAGGTGGTCTTGGACGGGGTTGATGGAACGCCGGAGGGTGTAGCTTGACCGGTGGAAGCAGCTTCTATGTGTGCGGCAGGATGGGGCTCTAGCAAAGCGCAGCCAAGTTGGGCGAGGGAGTACGTGATAGCTACGCACAGGCGAGACGCCCACCGCTTTGACTCCTCGGAAGGAAGCTGATCTATCAGAACAAGCAGGGACTCACGGCACCGCTGCAGCAACGACGCACACGCCTCTAGCGCAGACGTGGGAAGCAGCGGCAGTGACACAGAAAAGGAAGCGAGCAGCCCGCCCACTGGGCTCAACTGCAGGCACCGAAGGAGCGTCGATTCCGCATCGCGGCGCTGCCGCAGCGCCGCTGCCACCGCGTCGACAGTCTTACCACAGCACTTGAGAAGGGCAGTGCTAAACGCACACTGCAACGTTTCACGTCGCATCGCCTCGCTGTCGTCTTTGCTTCCGCTGCTAGCGAGAAGCACCTCTGCCATCACCTCCAGGCAGTGGCTGGTGCGCTGCAACCCTTCCGCGCTCTGCTCGCGGAATGCGTGCTCCACGCAGTACATCGTCTCACAGAACAAAGCGGTAAACAGGGCAGACAGCCGCTCAGTGGTCAACGCAGCCAACATGTCGTAGCATGAATGCACGGAACTGTACAACGAGAGGAGGCAGATGTAGACGGTGTTGGCTGCGACACTGCGCTGCTTGCCGGCGTACTTTTCAAGAAACGCAACACGGCACGTCTCGTCCAAAAAGCACTGACAACAACAACGAAGCAGGGCGTAAGAGGAAGCCTGCGCAAAAGCGGGCTGAAAAGCCAGTTGTGCGACAGCCTCTCGCAACTGAGAAGGAGAAGCTGCAGTAAACTCGACACCAACGTCTGCGGTTCCTTCTGCGGTGCCCTCGCCTTTTTCTTCTGCGACGTGCAAAAGCTGTTCCACAGAGTCAAAGCACCTACCCACTTGTTTTGCAAACTGTCCAGGAGACTTGTAGAAACGCGTGAGCAGATTCAACTCAAGCAGAGAAGATGCATGCTGCGCCAGCGTGAGATCTTGTTGCGATGTGCAGGCAGACGCACGTTGCGCGAGACGGAGGAGCAGAACCAAGGTTTCCTCATCTGGATCTAGCAGGAACGGCGGCACAGTAGACGCCCACGACGACTGGTCCGTGATAAACTGCACCGCACCGAGAAAGCGCTGGGCGTGGCGGGCACTGCGAGCTAGCACAGCCTTCCCAGACACCCACGTCGTCAAACGAGTCCCTTGCGGCGGCGACGGTTCCATGTGACCCATGTAGGCCCACATCTCCCACAAGAATAGCTGTACCGCTACGCTTACCTCATCCGCCGCCGCCTCTGTAGTTTTGGGGACAACGGCACAGAAGACCAGGGAGGGCCGCGTCGCGTGGCTAGACACACTCTTGATGGTCCACGCTCTGGGTAGCTCCACTGTGCGCTGCGACACCAGGCAACGGCTGTCGCAGGCGTAATCGAACACGCACAGCGTGTGGTCAGAGCGAACACCGGCGACGGTGTACGACTCCGACGACGCGGCGAAGAACACCTCGTCGGATTCCTCAATCCAGGCAATCGGCACAAAGTCTGGCACGTGAAGCGCGTCGCGCGAATCTACCAGCACGGGAAAAGTGTCCACGGCGCACCAGTACGGCTCGCCAAAGGGCAGAAGCGCATGCTCGTGATGTGGGGCGTAGTCCATAATAACGTTTCCCCGGCCCTCGTTGAGAGGGTAGTACCCACACAGTCCTTCTTCGTTCCCGGTGAGCGGGCGTCGTGAATCGCGGATCAACTGTGCGCCAGTCCGAGTGTGCTGCCAAACACGCACTTCAGCCGCCATGCCGATGAAACTCTTGCCGACAACACACTTTGCATCTGCAATTGCATTGGGTGAAACAAGCGCTGGTTGACGCGACACCAGCTCATGGTCAAGCCAGAGCTCCCATGCTGCGCCGTCGAAGTTGAGCGCGACGTGCCACCACCGTTCCAGCACGGCCAGCTTCCCAGGTGTTGTGAAGGTGGCAAACGAGGAGCCGAGCCGAGGTGTTCGCGCGCCGCCGAACCACCGCACTCCATTTCCCACAGGCTCCAGTCCCAAAAGCACCTCGTCGACGCCCTTGTCGCCGATAGAGAGAAACGTTTCATCCTTGGCCGCACTGCGTGGATACACCCACATTTCAATGCAAAAGGGATGAAAGAGTTCCTTCACGGTGACTCGGCCCACCGACACGGAGGTGGATTTGGTGAAGTGGAACGCGTTACGCTGTGCTGCTCCGGAGTAGAACGATGGGTTGCGGAGAAGAGGCTTGAGCTCCATTGTGACGAAGCCGTCTTCGTGCGCAGCACTCTTGAGAGTGCTGAGAGGCACTGCGCCAACGTAGATTCTGCCTCGTGTGCGCTGCGGGGGGTGAGAGGAAACCATGCAGCACAGCGTTGCTGCCTCAGACACGCAGAAGTGGAATCGCACGCCAGAGAGGGAAAGACCTGTTGCGCGGAGCGCCAGCCGGCTCAAGCACGACTTTCCCTCCTCGGTGTCTGAGCTCAGATGAGCTGAGAACTGCCAATAGTGCTCATCTCTCCCTAGAGTTTTGATGAGCAGCACAGTGGTGCTGTTTACGTAGAGCACTGCATCGTTGCGGTCACCGGGTAACAATCTGGTGATGCGGTGCAGAAACCGAGTCTCCATGGTGCCGAGGGCCTCAAACTGTGCCACATGTGTGCTGCTCACAAAGTGCATCAAGCGGTCACTGGCAAAGCAATGCAAACTCTCCCTGAGACGGAACGGTGCGGGGAGGACAAGCGACTTCACAAGAAAACTGGCTATGGTTGTAGCGGAAACACAAACCGGGAGCAACGCCGCGGTGGAAGAAAGCGGTTCAAACTCAAGCTTGCGCGTACTGCCCTGCGAAAGAAGGCAATTCAGCAGCAACGACAACCGCCCGCTGCGCAAGGCCAGGTCGTACTTGGCGCGCGCAACAGATGTCTTCAAGCTGTCAGAAAGGTTCGGTTCATTCGAGTGTGCCTCGACAACGCGAAAGAGCTCTTGACAAGACTGTGGTGACGCGAGTTCCCAATGCACGTGGGCTAAGCTGTCCAAAAGAACAGATGTGTACGGTGTAGCCTCGGCAGTGTTCGTGAGAGTTCCAAGGAGGGCGATTGTGGGAAGAAGACTGGTATGGTCGTCTTTCTTGGGAAAAGAAGCGCCAACAAGTTCAATAGTCTCGTTAAGACGTTGACGGATCTGCCTCGACGAAGAGAGAGAGAGATTCAATTTGCGAAACCGAGCCGCAAAAACACGTTCGATGCGTGTCGAGCATGCGGAAAGCCGTCGTTGAACGTTAGAAAGAAGGGCTCGCTGCAAATCTGGAGCAAAAACAGCGTCGAGAAGAAAGCACGGAGTGTTTACTACGTCATGATACGCAGACTCATCACGGGTGAGCAACGTACTTTTCGTGTCCTCGCTGTCGACATTGCCGTCGAGCACGTCTGCGATGCTCAACATTCCCCAGTCGTCCATGATGGCGTCCACCTGCAATATCTCTTCGATTTTAATGGGGCCAACGCCAATTCAAACCTTATCAGCTAGTTTGCAGCGCTAGCTCACAGAGCTTACTTGCTCTGTATCGCTCAAACACTATTGTCAATTACACTCGAGAAAACCCAAATAAGCGCGCTTGACAATGCAAAACAAAGGTGTTCGTACATGAAACTGTTGTTGATGGATTTTTCTTTTTTACATGAGAACCGTGCATCTACCACACACCCGGACGGAGGAGTAGCTCACACAAGAAAAAAAAAAGAGAGCCGAAAAAAAAGCGCCAAAAAGCAACGCTCCTCGTGCGAGAGCCTGACAGCTACTCCAAAAAAAGACACACACGGTTTGTTGACGAAAAAAAAACTGCTAGGAAGGCTTTTAATCAAAGGAAATGCATAATGGCAAAGTCAAAACCGAAAACAACAGTAGCAAAGGCTCAGCAAAACGTGTTACGTTTTTCATTCTACCATTCCGACATGAAAGAAAAAAAAGACAGGAGAAGGCCACAGCGAACACAGAGCTGAGAGTGGAGGTAAGTGGCTCAACAACAAACGCCCACGGGAGGATCTTCTTTTTTTTTCAACGAAGACCGCAGTTTGACGTGGTAATGTGTTTGAGTTAGAACTCAAGTGATAAAGCTCCGTCAGCTGACAGAGGCAGTTCACAGTATACGTATTGGCACCGCTGATCTTGGCAAGGCAACCTATCCGCAACCCTTCCGTTCAATTATTCGGCTTGTTTTTTTTTTTTTGCTATTCGCTTGGTTGTTTCTTAGCATCTGTCCGTCAAGATCCGTAAAATGACAGCTTCTGAACAGAATTCAATGAAGAAAATAGGAAAGCCGAAACGTCACTTAACAGCGGGGTTCTAAATTCAGCAGGGAGTGTAGAGCAATCTACCTCAACAGGGTATAAAGAGCAGGCAACCAGTAGACAGGCGCGTGCGCAAGTCTCAGGGAAACGGCAGAAAGAGCAGGTGTACAGCTGTTGAGACAGAGCAAGAGCGATCCGCGCAATCGGTTCGCGAACACTGTACACACGCGGCACCGATTGGGTCAACGTTTTCAACTGGAGTCGTAAACAGCTCTCAATTAAAACCACATGCGGCCTCACATACTCGAAAAGAACTACTTCGACTGCAGCTGCATCCACCTCACTCACACTTTTTCGTAATTCTAGTAGCGCAGGGAAGTTAGTACTCGCACAGCATTCTTTAAGGGCATACGACATGCAAGCGACGAACAAAAGAGGGCCTTCTATTTGATATGTGAGTGTTGCACGAGCAACATGGTAGATCGCTGCTGTGCGATTCCACACGCTGCGGGAGCATTCAATATCGCAAAGTTGAGGATCGATTGTGTGGATTTTGAGCTCCCCAACAGCGTTGCGCACCGCTCCAGACATCGTTTGGGACTTTTTCGGGGTGTGTTTGCTCGCTTTCCTTTAGATCAAGCAGCGAAGCCCCAAAGAAGACTACCAGAAGAGAAAAAAAAAAAAAGCGCATAGGCGCGCGAAGAGAAAGAGAACGAGAAGAGAAAGAGAACGAGAAAAAAAGGCATAACGAAAAGACATGTAGGAGCGTTCTTTTTTGCAACCACAGTGCTGCAGTTCCGACGGAAATGACAGAGCTAAAGTCTGTTACTTTTTGCTTTTCGGCGTTGTGTAAAGGAAACCAGATCTATTGACACAGCCAGCTCTCTTTGCAGTCGCAGGTGACCATGAAGAGAACGTTACGTCAGCCCGTCGAAAAAAGATAGTGTTGTGGTTTCTTTTATCAGCAACGTTGAACCAGCTGCCTTGCGTCCTAACACGGTACAGCTTCTGCTTTTTTAACACTGCGTATCCACAGAATTCTTCACAAAAACTGACCTGGGCAACTGGCAAAGCTACAATAAGAGCAACTTTACGATAAACACACAAAATGGGGGAGAAAACTAGGCTTCGCCAGTTTTACCAACACACAACACACAATACACGATAACACAATAGCAAACAAAAGAGTTAAAAAAAAAACCCGAGCGGTATTTGGCAAAACACATTCTAGTTGCTCTCCGTTGCAGCATCCGTAATGGAGTCCGAGATCTGGATACCCTGCATCATGTTCAGACCAAACGAAAGAACCGCGATGAGAGCAACACCAATTACGAGACCAGTAGCCGTCGTGCTGGACATGGCGATGGCAACCTCGCTGGAGTTCGTACTGTTCGTCGCGCCGGTGCCTCCGCCGGCGACGAAGAGAAGCACTGCCACAACCGCTAACAATACAGCCTTCATTCTTTCTTTTCTTTCTCTGATTCAACAGCAGTAGAGAAAGACGCAGCAGAAGGTTATTAGGAACCGCCAAGAGTTCTGTGTATATATGTTTGCAGGTGCGAACGCCGCGTATGAGCTCGATGCTAAATGGGAAACCGAGCAGGTAACACCATTCGGATCAACGTATCAGAGAAGAGAAATGCGACAGTGGACGTGAGCAGAAAAGAAGTTTGTTGAAAGTCCGTATCTTTACCGCGAGCAGCTTCTCACCACAAAAGCACGACAGAAGTGCAGCATCGTCTTGCTCTTAAGTACTGCCACTCGTGGCAGCTGCAGCTAATTCAAAGACAACGGTACTGATCCTTTGCCTTCGATTGCGAATGCAGAAAAATACAATCGCGTACATTTAAAGCTCAATGCGATTTTTCCAGTGCCTGTTTTGTTGTCATTGATATGAAAATAAGTTCCGCTTTTAATGGTCTTCCGTTTCGTAGTATGTGATAAAGCCAACGACGAAGCACAGCATCTTTGAATAATGATATGCTACAGACGATCGCAATTCAGTTATCCTCCTTTCCCTTAACGTGACGCAAATACCACGCCGACCAAGTTGTTCGTTCGCTTTCAGGGATCGATGCATAGCTTCGGTAATCGGCGGTATCGCGTTTTAGCTTCAACCAGTTACGCAGCGTCGCTTCATCAGACTCACTGTGGTCAAGAAATTCGTTTTCCAAAAGCGGCAAGTCGCCAAATTTGACGTGCTGTAACCGATCAATAGCGTTCTCATCTTGTAAAATTTCGTCTAATACGCTGTCGATTAAGTCAGAGCTGCTACCTTCGTCACCGATATCGGCTTTTTTATTCAATATATCATCGAACAGAGTGGGAAAGTGAATATCGTCAGTTACTTTCCGATTTATGCTTGCTCTTTGCCGAATTGCATCGTGAATCGGCACGCGTTTTTTTACATCACCTAAAAACTCTAACGCGGTGTCTCTTCTCTCCTGTAGGTAGCGCTGCTTCCAGTCAAATCCGTCCGTACCGTCGGAGTACTCCGAGAGCTGCCGTTGGCCCAACCGCTGAATAGCTGTAAGCACACCGCCATGAGCAGACAAAGCAAACCGCTTCATTTTTGCCTGTGAAAGAGAGAAAGAGGGGAGAGCGAGAAGCACTTTCTATACTAACGCAGAGAACAAACGAAGCACCGAAAAAAGAAAGAAGGAGTGCATTAACATTGTCACGAAATGGCATCACCAAAAAAAAAAAAGACATGGCGGCTTTGTGTGTGTACTGTACTTTAATTTAGAGTGTGCTGAATGCAATAAAAAGGAACGCTTTTCAAACTTTTTTTTTCTCATTCCCAGAAAACAGCAATGCTCTCCTTTTCCTTTATTTTTGAAGTGCTCTTTGTGAAGTAGCGACAACTTTTTTTCCATGTGAAACAGTGAACAGTAGAACTAAAACAGTTACTTGTGCTCGAAGTGCCTTCCTTCCGTTTGCATCATAAATCGAGAAACAAGGACCAACCATACTGTGGAATCGGTAACACCGGAATTTTCAAGATGCACCAATTCTTCTTGTGGGTATGTGTATGTCGGTGTGCCCTTGTAGTGAATTCCGACTCCGACAGACGTTCTCGATTCAGAGAGTAAAAAGAAAAAAAAAAGACGCATTCCCAGTACGCAAACGATATCAAAAGGTCTCACTGGCGATAAGTAGAGAAAAAAAAAAGAGGGGCGTGCAACACTGCTTGTCCTTTCTTTCTAGTCTTTCGTAACAGTAAAAAAAAAAAACCTGCCTTGTCGACAAAATATGAGGATACAGTACATTGCTCTTTTTCCTGTGTTGTTTTACATTTGTATTAAATATTACGGACAGTAATGTGGAAAAGCAGCTCTAGGTTCACGTTCTCGCCATTGGTGAGAGGTTTCTCACGCAGTGATTGAATTCTCTCGTGCACCTGCTCAGCGGAAGCTGGAGTGTTCATGCGAACGCAAAACGACGTGAACTTTTTCGTATCCTCACACCGGACAAGTCCATTGACCGAATACGATAGTTTTCGTACATCAATTTTGTCGTTCTTTTTGGCAACGCTAGACTTCTCTTCTGTTGCGAAAAACAATGACTCGATGTGTTCACTGTAGCACGGAACGTCAGACTCCAAAACAAAAGTGCTCGGATTGACCAGTTGATCTGGACCATCCACGCACATATAGTAGACACTCCCAAACGCGGAAATAACGTTTTTCGCCGCAATTGTGGCTTGTGGGTATAAATCACGCATGACACAGAAGGCTATCCCTGTCATGTACGCGTCGTACGCCGCCTCGTGAGCTTTATTTTGCGCTTTGATAGCTTCATCATTATAATTGTAAAATCCCGGTGGTAAGTGGAATTTACGAGTGAGCTTGTCTTGCGATAAGCCTGCACGACGACGACACTCATCGTAAACTGCACCAAGATGCGTAATTTGAAAAGCTGAATCGCCCGACAATTTTCGGGCTATAGTTTTGGTATCGTAGATTACCGGTAAGTGTTTTTGCAGTTGTTGCTTAAACGCACTGTAGTCCTTTGGAAGTGGCTCTTGGTGCATGTGGAACATGAACATTGTGTCTTGCATGAAGTTATGTCCCACAACAGGTTTCTTGTTGTTAACCAGTATTTTCCAAAACTGTCGAAAGCCGAGCGTTTGACCCCTCTCGAGTTCCTTTTGCCGTTCTTTTTTTTCCTTCTCCGCAGCCCATTCCACCTCATCGAGCTTTTTGAGTGTGAATGTGATTTGTTGAGCGAGGTAAGGCTTTCCATCGTATGTTGCGGAGACTCGGTAGTCTGAGTGCCGCTCAACAAGGCATTTCAATCGGCGAGCAAGGTCGGATGTGCAAGAGAGCTGTCTTGTTAGCGGCTCACCGCCGACTAAGAGACATTCGTCTGCCGCCGCAATCAGCTGGTCGACAGCGTATTGCTCACCTTCACCCGTGAAGACCAGCTCTTTTTTTGCCTCGTACTCTAGCTCCTCCTGTTCGCTGCAAAAAGCCAACCCTGAGGTAAGCCACGTCTGAAAATTCATGTTGTTTGCCGCGAGAAAAGCAATGGCACTCAAACTGAGTTGTAAATCACCGTCGCTCTTGAGAAGGTAGAAATTGTACGGGCGAACTTCGTAGGCGTCGTTGCCGACCTTGGTGAACAAAGCAATGCCCATCTGAAAAGCGGTGTAGTTTTCTACGGCGATGCGTTTGGCGTAATAGACGTCGGATGGAGATGCACCCATCGGTGGAGCTGTGCCGGGAACATCCACACCTGTCATTTCCTGGTCGAGTGCACAAAAATCACAGCGCTCAACCTCTTTGGTAAAATCCGCCAAGGCAAGAAGCTGGTTGAACTTTGTGATGTCCATTTTAACGGAGTGGTTCTTTTCTCCTTTGTGAGCACGTCTTGTGGCGTGTCAGGCTGGGTTGCAAATAACACAGCAGTCTACGTTCTTAAACGTTTTAATGAGCCGAAGCACTTTTTCGGTACGTCAAAGAAATAAAAAGGGACTTAAGACAGCAACGTCCTGTTGATAGGCACCAAATCAAGTGAAGGGGAACAGGAATCAGAGAAGCAGGTTGATGGAGGGAAAAGTATGAGTAGATGAGTGTTCTCCTACCATTTCTTCAACTCTGCCTTCTTTTTTCTGCGTACCAACAGCTTAAAACTGATAGTTATTGACGGAAGGTAAAATGTGAAATGGCTTTACGCCTGGTGTGGCGAGCTGTAGCCAGTTAACGTACCAGCTGGCAGAAAGAGAGGCAAACAACGGTGACGTGTGCTCTATTCGGGGGACAGTGTCACCATCAACGCAGTGGGTTACTTATCAATGAAAGACTGGTCCTCTTGGTGCGTTTGTGGGTCTGTGAGGTCTTCTGTTTTTGCGCTGTGTGTGTTGGAAGTGCTGCGCACAGGTTCATGACAGTGTCCTTGCTGCGCTCGTGGTATGAGGTCGCTCTCTTTTCTTTGCTGGTCGTAGGAGGGGGGGGGGGGCGGGAGGCGGTTGGTGTTTATTCTCTAGTCTCTTATCTCTCCACTTAGGCTCGCCAACTACTGCTGCTGAGAGTAAGGCACATAAAGCAATGTAGCGGCGTGTGTGGATGGGGCGGGGGGGGGGGGCAATGGTCAAGGGCAGTCACCGGGTTCTTTACTTTTCGGGTGACGGAGAGGAAACATGGAATTAGGAATGCGAGACGCAAAAAGAGTGCCTCCTGCGAGGCCACAAAATTTGAGTTGGGCTTGGTGGCGCTGCTTAGTAAAAGTCGAAGCAGCGGCTCCACTTCTTAAGGGTGGAAACACGGAGGCCTTTCCATTAAACCAGAATTCATAGCTTCTCATGGTCTCCACACATGTGTTTGACCGACCATTGAAGTGTCGGATTCATAGCTCAGTGGTAGAGCATTCGGCTGCAGTCCGAATGGTCCCCGGTTCAAACCCGGGTGGGTCCTTGTTTTTCTGCCGCCGCCAGGCGGCGGCGTTTCTTATCAAAAAGTGATGAGAGTGGGGTTTGAACCCACGCCCTCGAAAGGATTGGAACCTTAATCCAACGTCTTAGACCACTCGACCATCTCACCTTGTTTATCATTTCCTGTTTCCTGTAACTTTGTGTTGGATTGTTTTTGAGCTCAAAAGTATAGCACCGATTGGTTTCGATCCAACGACCTATGGGTTATGAGCCCATCGCGCTTCCACTGCGCTACGGTGCTGCTGGTGTTCTGCTGAATTTCAAAGTTCCTGATTACTATCCAGTTTCTCCTTTCTAACCGGTACGTTAACGTGGTCGTTTGGTCTAGTGGTATGATTCCTGTTTTGGGTACAGGAGGTCACGGGTTCAATTCCCGTAACGACCCCTTTTTCGCCCACAGGGAAAAGGAAGGACAAGGGGGGAGGCAAAGCTCGCCAGATGGAAATGGGCAGGTGTGAAGAACGTTGTGAAGACGAAAAAAAAAAAACCGAGGTGGGCGGCAACGGGTGTTGTGGCCCACTTTTCTGCTTGCATCTCTATGCATGGGGTGTGCGTACTACCTGCAGTGCTGCATTGGAACAAAAATTCAGTCCCTCCTCTCGCTTCGGGTTCGCTTAAAAGCACATCGTTATGGTTGCAATGGTTATTGTTATTATTATTATTTTTTTTTTCGTAGTTATACGCTGAGTCCTTCTTAGACAGGCTACGTTTCCATTATACACGGCGATTTGCGAGAGCGGCATTGCGCTGCTCCTTGAGACGCTTCTGCCGCTTCGCCTCCTCGCGCACCTTCGCGCGCGCCTTCACACCCGTCAGCGAGTCCTCCGTCTTCTTTACCGACAAGCTCTTATTGTGCTGATTCGCCGCGGGGTACTGCGCGGCGTGGAACTTCACGGCGCGTTTCGGCAGCGTCACAGGTGCCTCGTCCCGCACGTCCGCCACGGGTCGAAGGCGCTCCGACAGCTGTGCAAGCGCCGCCCGCGACGGGGCGGGGCGGCTCGCCATCGAAAAGCCGACGGCGCGGACCACCGTCACCGTCTCCTTCGTGCCGTCCCAGATGTCTGTCAAAATCTCCACATCATCGGCATCGCTGAGGCTCGGCACGCGCAGCCCCTTCACCGACATCAGCTCATCCATCTCCCGCTGTCGCGTCGCCTCCAGTGTCTTGATACGGCCCAGCGGCGGATTGCGCTGCATTTTCAGCACCGCCACCTCGTCGTCGTTGCGCTCCACGTACAGCTGCGCGAGAAGCGCAACGACGTCATCTGGCACCGCTGTGGTCGTGTAGTTGAGGGCGATGCACTGCTCACGGAACCAGAAGAAGCGCATCAGCTGCAGTGTCTGCTCCGTCTTGAGGCGTGTCTTCTGCGCGTCAAGACGGATGGCACGCTTCTCCTTCTTTTCTAGTTGGCGGACAGAGCGGTCGCGTGGATGCGGCACAGCACGTTTCTCACGCGCCGAATTCAGCAACGCGCGTCGCATCGGTAACCTGGGAAAGGCCCTGGCGGTGGGGGTGCACAGAGAGAATGTGCACAGAACGCAAGGGCAGAAGGCAGAGAAGAACGAAGGACAGGAAAAGTCGGGAGAAGAGATGATGCACGGTGACGTACTTGCACACACACACACACACACACATCAAAAAGCCAGCTACACTTGCACACGCAAAAAGAGCTTCTGTAGACAGGGGCGAACAGCGGAGCGGCTGCGTTTTGTTTCCAACCACGCCTGGCGCTTTCTAGAAGCACGAAGAGAGAGAGAGAGAGGCATCTGTTTTCCGATACGACACCGAGTACATCCAAATTCGCACTTCGCTGACGCAGAGCCTTTCAACAGCGAGGAGAGCTTTCTCTTTTCCCGTTTGATTTGCAGATGAGCAATAATTACAATAATTAATGAAACACTGCTTAGTCACAACGCCACGTAGAGTGGATCCTCCATCATTACTTCTTTACTTACCTTCTTCCACCACCAACACAACAGCAATACCAACAAAAAGAGAGATGGCGTTAGCCGCGACGCGGGACTTTCCTGTGCTGTTCTACCCCCATGTGTGCCACGGGGGAAAGGTCAGGAACGACCGCCACCACCATCATCGCCACAAAACAGCTCAGTACTTTTCATATTCAAGGTCGGGTTCAGTGGCCTTGCAGCTGTCGCACACAGCACCGCGGTCGTCGTTCCACCACTTCGGGCGGTTCTTTCCACAGACCTCGCACGGCTCGAAGGTCTCCGTCTTGGGTGCACGCTGCAGACGTGGCTCAATACGCTTCGTGTAGACCTGACTGCGGATGAGATCGATGCTGCTGCCATCCTCGCCAAGGTCGACCGACGGCGCACGCGCCAGAATCGTCAGCACGTCCTCACGGTCGGCGACGCGAGAGTCAAGGCGCATCAGCTCGTACAACTCATTCGCTTCGGTGGAGTCTTTGATGGCGAGGAGGTTGGTGCGGAAGTGCTCCACCACGGCGAGGCAGAAGCGGATCAAGTACTGCATGCCACCTGCCATGAACGAGTCGAGAAACTGGAAGAGCTCGTTGAACTGCAAGACATGGATGCACAGACCGGTGAGGATCTTCTGCAGGTACGTGTCAGGCCAGAAGTTGAGCGCCTCGAGGTGCTTCGCCACTTCCGGCTGCATTTTCTGCATAAAGTGCTCCACCACCCAGGCGCTCGTCGCGAAGCCTACCGCCTCGGCCGCCCAGTGTCCCTTGATGTACTCCGTTGCGACAAAGCGAATCACCGCCGCCGTTTCGTCCTCCGTCAGCACCAGCATGCACAGACCCGCCAGGTAGCTCATCGCCTGACCGTAGGCGTGGAACTCGTGGTACATGGCGTGGAGGAAGGCCACCATCTTCGCGCGGTGCTCTGGGTCAAAGAAGGTGCGGTCGGCGTCCTTGATAATCACCCGCACCACCTCCTCGTCCTCATCTTCGATCTCAACGTACTTCACAGGCTTTCGGTAGAAGCCGGCCTTGGCCACCCACTTCTCCAGCCGCGGCCGCAACTCGTCTTTGTGCGCCTCAAGAAACCCGTTGTTCAGGTTTAGCAGCGGTGCCCGGCCCACCACCTCCTCCTGCCAGAAGCGTGGCATGTCAAAGTATGGGCCGGTGAAGTGCTTTGGCTCGCAGTACTTCAGCGCTTTCTTCTCCACTGCAGGGGCAGACGGCTCGGCAGCTGACACCGCCTCTTTCGCCGCCGGAGTCTCTGCCGCTTTACCAAACCCGAAGGCCGACGCTGCTGCTGCATTCGACGACGTGCCCGACTTCGTAGCGGCGGCAGCAGCACCAAAGCCAAATGCCGCGGTGGTGTTGGGGAAGCCGGTGGCTGGGGCTGGGGCGGCAAAGATCCCCTTCGTGTCCGGCGCCGCACCCAGCACGGACGGGTGGGATGCGCCAAAGCGGAACGCGGGGGCCTGCGTCGTTTTCGGGGCCTCGCCAAGGACGCTGGGCTGCGCTGCACCAAAGCCTGGGTTCGGCTTATCGGCCGCACCCGGTGCTGCCCCGAGCACCGATGGCTGAGACGCTGCGGGGCTCGCGCCGAAGCCAAATTTGGCTGCCCCCGCGGCGCCGAAACCGAAGGCTGAACCCGCTGCAGCGCTTGCAGCCTGGAGAGATTTGGCGGGGGATGCGGCGGGTGGTGCAGGTGCCGAGGAAGTCGCCGCTGCAGGCTTTGCAGTTGAGTCTCCCTCGACCGGGACCGGGTACGCCTTCCAAACCTCCGCGTCGGACTTGCCGGTGGCGCTCTTTACCTCGCGCGCCTTACGGTAGATGACGCGCAGCTCGTCGTTGATCTTCTGCGCGTTGGTGCGGGCCACCTGCGCATCGTGGAAGTAATCCGCCGGAATGGCGGAGAAGGATTGTGCAAAGGAGGCGAGGGCGGCAGGGTAGCTGCCAGTGGCGTCAAAGCACTCCTTTGCGCGGGCTTCCGTTAAGCCCGTGATCTTCTGTAGGTGAGCGACGGTGCTCGACATTGGTGTCGCGTAAAGAGCTCAACGACGGATGTCACGGGGAAGAAAAGTCTATTTGTATTCGTGTGAGTGTGTGTGCGTCTTTGCTAGACACGAAAATGGCGGCTTCGGAGAACACAAATCTGAGAAGAAAAAAAAAGAAGAGGCGCGGCAAGAAAAGAGTCAGGAGAGAAAGAAAGGGGGGGGGGTACAACAAGCCACACATAGGTTACACGGAGAAGTCGGTGCTGGCTGAAGAGACACGGTAGCAGTTGGTTTCGCTCCCTCCGTTACGTTAAAACACGCTGTCGTTGCCGAGACGTGTCCTCCATACGTGAGGCATGCGAGGATGAGTCATCCTACACAGCGACAGACGTGAGAAGAAACACTAGTAAAAAAACAGCAACAACAACAGCAAAAAAGAACCAAACGAAGATCTTCATAGATACCTTGAGCTTATCGTGGTCACAATCGAGACGACACCGGTAAAGCAGCAGAGGGATAGGAAGCGCGTTTGTCTTTAGAAGGGGTAAGGAAATACCTGTGTTTCCACGTAACCCCCCTTATGCTCGACTAGTTTGCATTTCTTTCACTAGCTTCTTTCTTGCTTGCTTTCGTTTGGCAATAGCCACTGTCCATAGTGGGTGACAGACATGATGGCACAAGGAGAGGAACATAGGAAGGGAGAAGAGGTAGAGTGAGCGTGTGTGCGTGAGTGAAGGGACTCCGACGTCATGGAGAATACAGACGGCGGCTACTTCACAACTGCTATTTACATGCACCGAACACTCCAACGCTCAAAAAAAAAAGTGGGGGGGGGTACACCTCAAACCACCATCACAACGACGGTCAATCAAGAAGGGAGCCTAAAGTAATAACAGGGGTAATACAAGAAAAGCGTTGCTTGTCAGACCACCCCCTTCTCTCCTGCTCTTTTCCTGCATTCTACAAGAAAAGAACCCGCTGAATCTCTGGTACCGGCAGACGCCGCGCCGTCCAGTCGTTCAGGCCTGGCGCGTAATAGAAATGGTAAAGAAGAGCGCCGATTTCGTCATCTGTCATCGGTGCTTTGAGGCGGTCCTTGACGCAATCCTGAAAATCAGCAATGCCCAAGTTGCCGTCGTACGTGGACTCTGACGCGCCGCGAAACGAGCGAATCGCCAGCGTGCGCCGAGCTTCAATGAGGCTTAGGAACTGACGGAGAGCGGCTTCTGCTTGAGTTTTGGCATCCGCCTGCTTGCTGAGCATCGCGGCGCTCTGGATCGGGCCCCGCCGCACCGTGGCACCACCGTTGCGTGTCTGGCCGAACACCCGCTGCGACTCGCGTGGCTTAAAAGTGGAGATGAAGTGCTGCTGCATGAGTTTTTCCGTGAAATCTGCGAGCGAGACCCAGCCATCCTGGTCCTCGTCCACGTGCGCCATCACATTTGCCATCTCCACCTCCGTTGCGTGCACGCCGGCGTCGCTGAGCAGCTCGCGTACGTTGTCTTTCGTGAGCCCCTGCGTGGAGGACGACGCGTAGTGTCGGAAGGCGTCTGTGACACGCGAGAACTGTTGTTGCAGGTACGGCGGCACCTTGCTCAGAATTTCCTGTGTACGGAAGTATGACTCCTCCATGTTTGGCATCCCCATCGCAAGGTAGTGCTGCGTCCGCGCGTCCATCTCGATCAGGACGTAGTCGACCCCATCAAGATGCACCGTGGCGCCCACCTCCAGAGACGAAGGGTCGCTGATCGTCTCGACAGCGCGACGTGCAAAGATCTTGCCGCCGATGTGACCGCTGTTGTGCACGGGCAGCTCGTAGACGGAGACGGTGTCGTCTGCCAGGTAGTAGCAGATCATAAACTGCCGTCCTTCGTTCTCCGGCGAGGGGTTCCGCAGTTGCGCGCCAAAGCGAAAGACGTCCTGGGCGTACCGCGTCAGTTTCAGTGCGTCCTTCTCAGCAACGGAGTTGTCGAAGACCATCGTAGACGCACCGTAACGCTTGCTGGCGACGCCTGGCGCAGCGGAACCAGCACCGCCGGCCCGCTGAGACAGCGGCAGTCGGGATCGACGCTTCCCCAACGTTATGTCGTCCTCCTCGCAGGGCGGTGCGGCGACGGTGGGTTGTGGGATGCCCTGCGCCTCCATGTACGCCCGGGTGTGCTCATCGCAGTCGTAGATGAAAAAAGGACGAGTGAAGATGTCCACCACGGTGCCGGAGCGTAGGTCGGCCGGGGAGAGGAAGGCAGGTGCGGGGCCCCCCTGTGGCCGACTGAGAGTCTCCGACGACAGCAGGGTAGCACGGGCCTCCTTGGGGATCCGGCGGCGGCGAATGAAGACCGGGTTGGGGTCGCGGCCGTCGTTCTCCGCCTTGTCGAAGAGCACCGCCATCGTGTTGTCGGCGAGGTAGTAGAAGAGACGAAACTTGCGCCGCTCCCACACCGCGTAGAAGCGCAGCACATTGCGGTCGTGCTCGAAGAAGCTCCGAGCCTTGGCACGCTCGGCCGGGGTGAGGAGACTGGCGTGTGTACCCGTCCGCGCAGCCGCCTGCATCTCGATCACGCGACGCATCTGTGCGTGCTGCTCGTCGATGACCACTGGAGCGCGCGCGGCGCGGGCCTCGAAGTCGTCACTCGGATAGTCGAGCGGCTCCGGCTGAGGCATGCCCATGACCTCAAAAAACTCTCGCGTGGCGGCGTCGCAGTCGACCAGGTGGTAGTTCACGCCACGACAGGAAATGTGTCCTCCCACGCACATCTGAAAGACGTCGATGCCGTCAGGCTTGAAGCGCGACACTATCGTGCCTTTCTGAAGTCCGCTGTTCGGCACCGCGGGCGTCTCGACCACGCTAAGCGTACCATCGGCGAGAAAGTAGTGCAGCTTCACCTTGCGCACCCGCCACGTCTCAATGGTGCTGTCGACGACGTCCTCGGCGTAGTAGCCGAAGAAGCGCAGCACCTTGTCGTCCAGCGTACGCCAGGTGGGAAAGTGCTGGAGGATGACACGCACAGAGATGCCACAGCCCTCCCCTTGCGAGGCCGCTGCTGCTGCAGTCCCACCGCCAGACGCGCCGCCTTGAAAAGCGGTTTGCGGAGGCACCTTCACGGTTCGGGTGCCGTCGTGGCCCACCGTGCACAACTGCTGCCGACCCTTGGAGGCGGGTTGATGGAGCTCATCGAACGCGAAGCCGGGCAGCTTGGGCAAGGCGTTGTACACCGTCTTTTCACCCCCGCTCATTGGCGCGGCGTGGGCGAGGAGGGTACTGCAAGGATGGTGTATATGGTGTAGTCTGAGACACCCACAGACGTGCGTGACGCTTCTGAAGTGGTCGCTTGCGACCCTGCTTTTGTTTTGCTGCGCGGCAGCCAAGTGGAAGAAGATCGAGAAGGAACGAGAGGGAGAGAAAGGTCAGTGTGTTTGTGTTGGACAGAGTAACGGGGGAGGGGGGGGGGAAGGGGGATGAGCAAACATGCAAAGAAAGAGGGCGAATAGCAGATGTGAGCATGGAAAACTGAAATAACTATAAAAAAGTAAGGGAGCAGGGAAGACGTCTCAGGCACGGCCAAAGAACGCACATCTTCTTGAGGCCTCGACGACCGAAACGCGCGTGACCGGCACATCCGTGAAGAATGGCATACCGCCTTGCCGAAGCACACGAACAGCACCTCTTCGCTTTTGTTATTTTCTTTTTCGTGTATGTGCAACTGACGTATGTGCGTGTAGGCCATCAGTTTTACATGAGCGACCAGAAAAGAGGAAGTAGACAAACAAGACACTGCCTCTATCGACGTCAGATGCAGAAGGCTCGAGCTTGGAGGAGAGGGAGAGGGGAGGGAGGGAGGCAACGCGATGTGTGAATGCGGTTGAGCAGGGGTGTGGGTCGAAGCAACACTACCAGCGCAGGAGCTGGGTAGAAACACTATAACAGCACCAATAGTACAACAGCGAAGAAAGCTAAGAGAACGGTTGGACCCACTGAGACGTCAATGAGAATCACCTCAGTCCAGGAAGAGTGCCAGCCACGTGTGCATGAACGGCGGTGCAACGAATTCGCGTCCATCGCTGTGCTCCGGCCGACCGCCCAGTTCCCATCCCCTCCCCTCCGCATCAGCACCGTTAACAACTGCCGCTGTGCTTCCCGTACCGCGGAGTTCGGGTGAGAAAAGGGTGCTTCGTCACTTCAGCTGCGGTGGTGCGTCGCCATGGGCCGCGCTCGACGCACTGAAGGCAAAAGTCCACCGCATCCGGCGACAACGCCGACGTTTTCACAGACAACTCGAAAGACTGAAAGTGTAGGAGTAGCACGTAAGGGTTGAGCTGCTTCGCGGTGCTCCACGGTCGTTCGGCGGTGAGGTAGTGGTGCACGACGCACCCGATCGCCCACACGTCCTGTGCCTTCCCCTGCAACGTCCAGTCCATCAGCGTCTTACCCAAGCAGGTAAGCGACTCGGGGGGGGGGGGGGCATGTAGGCGAGCGTCCCGGCGATGCTGGAGCTGCCGTTGCAAGTCAGTCCGTTCGCACCTCGCATCGCGCAGCCAAAGTTGATGAAGTGAATGGTGCAGTCTGAGGAGAGCAGAACGTTGTCCAGCTTGATGTCGCGGTGGCTGAGGCCGCAGTCGTGAACGTAACACACGTCGTCCACCAACCGCACAGCAAAGCGTCGCACCGCCGGCTCTGGCAACCCTCGTGGGAAGTCCGCGAGGAGCTGGCTGAGCGTCTCGCACTCCACCCGCTCCATCAAAGCGAGCACCCGAATCGTGGGCGACGACACCACGGTGGAGGACACCCGTCGACGTACGTGTGAGGCAGACGCAGAGGACGGCGACACCTCCCCATTGCGCTTTCGATCATCCGCTCGCTTCGTCTCCGACGCATCAACGACTTCTGAGGAACCACGTGAGGCGATGAGCAGTAGTGCGACGGCACGCTTCCCCGCCGGCTGCCTCTCCACGACTCCACCGCGCTGGCGTGGGAGGAGATGACAGAGTCCTGAAAATCGGCACGTAATGGTCTTCCACGGCCTCCACACGACAGCCGAAGTACTCCACAATGTAGGGGCGCCGCAGCTCACCGAGCCGACGAAGTTCGCTGCGCACGGCTGCGAGTTCGTCAGGCGAGTTCTGCTTAATCAGCGACTCCTCGGCGGCGAGCTGCTGGTCGGTGTGGATGCCGACGGCGTGGTACACCGTGCCGGTCGCCCCCCTGCCAAGCGTGTCACGCAGGCGCAGCACTTTCACGTAGCGCACAAAAGCGTGGCGGCGCTGCAGGGCGAATATGTTGATCTCCTCGAGAACATTTGCCTCCGGGTTGGTGTTGCGGTGTGGCGTTGTCTCGGTGGGGTGGCTGCGGCAGGTTGAGTCGGAGTGAGGAGTGGCTGGCAAAGACTACACGAACAGGGAAGCGACGCCGCTGGTACTGGTCGGGCTTTTGTGATCGTCGTGGCCGCAAGTGATGGACGCATCGTTAAGGGGCTCCCCTGCGGCACGGGTTCCACACTCGGGGCAAAACGAGGCCTGTTAGGGCAGGGGTGGCTCACAGACGCGGCGCTTCGCAAACCCGCCCCGGTACGGCGTTACAAACGCGAGGGTCTCGTCCAACCGAGGAGACGTGTACGCCGCAGGGGTCACCGTGGTGTTCTTCGGCACAGAAAGGCTTCTTCTGGTGCCGCTGATGCTGCAAAAGATGGGACGCGGCAGTGGACGGATGTACTGCACCACTGCAAACGACTCCGTGGCCGTGGCGGTGGAGATGTTGCCATCATGCACACTGCGCGAGTATGCTAGCTGGATGTCGTCCAAGTCGGGCGGCAGGACCGCTGAGTGGGAAGAGGTATGCTCAATCTGGACGCCTTCCACCCCATCCATTAGGGTCGAAACGCCCGTCGGCGCGTGCGACATACGGCATGACGAGCCCCGGCGCTGATGTGAGTGGGTGAAGGAGGTGTTTCCGTTTGTTTCGCTGGGGGAGGTGGTGGACGTGGTGTGACTGGGGTGGAGAGTAAGGGATACAGGACGGGATGTCGGCGTCTTTGAGTTGACGCAGCCGCTGAGCTGATGAAGCTCGCTGCAATCAGGGGATACAGGGAGGAAGCTTGCGCGGATGGCGTTGACACCGGCGACGTCACGCACCGGCGCGATGCACGACAACGCGCATGTCGCGCTGACGCTTTTCTCGTCTTCTGGCAACACATGGGGAAGCAATGACACCTCCTCTGGGCTGTCGGCGCGTGGCTGAGAAGGTGCATGCTTCGTCTTGGTGGCAAGGACGCTGGTACACGGTGTGGCACTGCATTGATTGTCACCGTCCGAGGCCGCTGGAGTGCGGAGGGACACTCCCATTCTTTTGTCAGAGAAGGGCGCTGCTGCTACTCTCCGGGCCGCTTTTTGTCTTTTTCTATGGACATCGTTGCACAGTCCAAAAGACAGCAACCGCTGGGTTCCTAACACCACCACGCACGCACACACAACGAAAAAGAGGCAACAAACAGAGCAGCAGTTAAAGGAGAGTTTTATGCTTCCAGAGGTAAAAGAGAAAGAGAGAAGCAGAAAAAAGAAGGAGAGAAGAAAGGGCTGGGAGAACACGAAATCCCTCCCGAATGATTGCAGCAGGTGAGCCAAATGCACACACACACACACACACACAAACGCACACAGAGGAAAAGAGGAGTCCAAACACAGAGATGCAGTAGTGTATATCCCCACTAGAAGCCCCCTTTTTTTTAGCGCCTGGGGATTAGTGGTAGGAGGATGAATGATGCATGGAAAGGAGGAATCCCTCTACACATCCAATGTGGAAAGAAGAAAAACGAAAAAAAAAGAGGTGCAAGCAGTAAATCGTCCAGCCTCAGAACAACGTGAAAGGGAGGGAAAAAAGCAGAGGATTACAGCTCGATAGGGTTACTTCATTTCAAATTGAAAATAGAAAACTGTATACAGGAAATTAGACAGCTCCGGCAAGAAAAAAAATGAGGTTCGCCGACCCCAACCGCAGCAAACGTCGAAAGTTGCGCAATGAGTATAAGCGAAGCGTTTGTTGTTCCTTTGAATTGGCACAGGCTGAGGAAGTAATGTTGCTGCGGTGCGGCACAACAAAGCCACAACAGAAGAAGAAAACAGGTGTTGTTACGCAAGAAGTGAAAGAAGCACAGAGGGACAAGGAGGAAGTCTTTTTTTTCTCGGAGGAATAGGAGCAGGAAGCAAAAGAACGCCACCAACAGCTTCGATTCAGAAAAAAAAAGGGACAGTTGAAGCGAAGATGTGTGCCTACAGTTCACCGAACACTTGTAGAGAACGTGATGCTCAAATCCACACGAGGTATGGCACGCTCTCTCTCTCTCTCTTATCTGAAGGGTGTGGTCTATCAAGAGTACACTGTTCCTGGACGGCTGCACTTTGTGAGAACGCGGGTTCTAGCTGCGGGAGTTTTTGTTCCTTCTTGCTTTAGTGTCTCCTATTAAACGCTTCTTGATCGAGGAACCTCTCGTTGACGCACATGTCGTCGTGATTCTCTTACTTAAACTGAAAAGAAAAGAAAGAAAATAAGAACAAGGGAAGGGGCTGTGGCCACACGCGCACATCGGCGAGCGTGCGGCGCCGTAACTGTTACCGGTTGACTGCGCCACAAAGCGCCCTCCTCTGCCCGCGACGAGTCTGGAAGAAAAAAAAGGATAGAAGAAAAAAAAAGAGAATTGCGTGTGAAGGGAATACATGCAGATCAAACGCCAGTCGACGTACATCGAGCTTACCAAGATGACGGCTTGTCGTGAGACGCAGTCATCACTCTCTACACACACACACACAGAAAAAAAAAGAAACAGCTCAATCTTTCCGGGTTCCTTTTCCATCGCAGACTGCACCTGAGGGACATTGAAGCAGCGGCCTCAAGACCTACTCCACGTGAATTCCCAGCTCCTGCATAACCTTTAACGCCTGCGCGGTGTTGTTGAGTGTGTAGAAGTGCAGGTGGTTGAACTGCAGGCCGGCATCGCGGATGTAGTGGATCATGGAGAGGCACTGCTCCACGCCGTAGGCCTTCAGTCCGTCGTGGTCGTCCCTCAGGGCCTCCACTTTCTGTCGCACCTCATCCGGAACGCGGGTTTTGCAAAGCTTCACAATGCGCTGAAAGCCATTGTAGGTCGTGATGGGCAGCAGTCCGGCAAGAATCGGCACGTTGATACCCATCTCACGACAGCGTTTGACGAAGGTGACGTACACGGAAGGGTCGTAGAAAAGCTGGGTGACGATGATGCTTGCCCCGGCGTCCACCTTCTCCTTGAGGTAGTTCAGCTCGTCCTGGTAGTCCGCGTCTGTGATGGTGCCGTCGTCGGCAATCTTGCTTGGGTGACCCTCCGGATAGCCGGCCACCGTCACGCAGAAGAAGTCACCAAAGGAGTTGTGGATGTACTGCACCAGGTCCTTCGCACAGGCGAAGCCGTCCGGGTTCGGCCTGAACTCCTCCCCTTCTGGGGCATCACCGCGCAGAGCAAGGATGTTGCGGATGCCGCTGCGCTTCGCAAACTCGAGCGTTTCCTTGATGAGCCCCGACGGCATATTCGTGCAGGTGATGTGCATGTTAACTGGGATGTTCGGGTACGTTTCCTGCAGCTGCTTGGACAGCCGCATCGTCGTGTCACTCGTGCGACCGCCGGCGCCCCACGTCAGGTCGAGGAAGACAGGCGACTGCCGGGCAAAGGCGGGGATTTGCACGTTCATTAAATCGTTCTCGGACTTCTCGGAGCGGGGCGGGTAGAACTCAAAGGAAGTGTACCACTTCTGCGGATCTTCCTTCGCGAGGATCTTGCTGATGAACTCGGCCATGATGCTGTGCTCGAGTACACAAATTGAGACCCGAAGAAGGACAGGAAAAAAACCCAGGAGTTATACACACACACACACGAAACGTGCGCGAGTGACGGGTGTTCTGTGCCAGCTTTTCCTGCTGTCGTTTCTCGGCTGGAAATGGGAAAGGGGGAGAAGACAACACCCAGAGATGTGAGAGGGAAGACAACAGAGTGAAAGGAGTAGAAACAAAACAAAAAGAGCGGTAATGAGCGTAAGCAACCACAAGAGGAGAGCAGCGAAAAAGAAAGAGAGGGACTGGTGCCGGGTGGGGGCGTAGAAAAGTTCTGGAGAGCCTTTCGTTCCTTCTTTTTTTTTTTGCGGTGTTGCAGAACGGTGTTTATGGCAACTGAGTTGACGCAGATTCACAGATGACCGAACAGCGATTGTGGGAGCCGAGACGAAAGAAAAATGTGGCAAAAAGAAACAGAAAAGAGACAGCGATGGGTAGGAAGAAGACGATTGAGAGTAGAGAAGAAGTGTAGGGTAAAGTACGACATCAAAGATGGCAAAAAAGAGTCACGTGCTATCCGCTTCCCTTCTCTACGTGCATCGTTTTTGGCGAGCACTTACAACAGACTTCACACAGGGGTTTTACGAAGCCATAGACGTTTCTCCTCTCGGTGTGGGAGAGGGAGCAAACCTTCTTTGTTCAGCTTCGTTATCGGAAGGTGACACATACCAAGAAAGCACAGAAACAGAAAAAAAAAGAGCGACACCTCAAAGATACTCCGCATGCAAACACGAAAATACGAGCAAAAACCCAACAATTTAGCACTTACACGAAAGATGGTAGGAGTCAACAGCAAGCATGTGCACTTCCTCACAAGAAGGAAAACGAAAAGCTGTTGTGCTTTATCATTTCTTTAATTGGAAAGGTCACCCACACAACAGTAATTCACCACAACCACCACATTCTCGTCTCACTGTGTGCGTTGGTGCACAGCCTATCCCAACTCGTCTAAGACGACCTTTTAGTACTGAAGATAATTTAACTTCTTTTAAAAACAACAACAGCAAAAAAAAAAAAACAAATAGAGAAAAAAAAAACAACACACACACACACACCTTCACATTCAGTATCGCATGCAAATGCAGAATGCAAAGAAGGATCTCCGTATGCGTGACGTCCGAACACAACCAACAAAACAACAATTCCACACGATTCAACAACAACAACAGCAGATACCAACACACATAAACACACGTTCGACGTCCGCGGTCGAGCTCTTCAATACAGGCAAGATGACGCGGGTATATATATATATATGCGTGTGTTACACGAGCAGCACCGCGTTGATGCAGCCGTCGTTCTCCGGGTTGTTCGTCACCTGGGCGTACTTGCCCCATACCACCTTACCCGACGGCGTCACGAGCCCTAATTCCGACACGTTCACCTCGATCACGGAACCCTTTGTGATGACACCGAGGCCGGTATACATCTTGCCCTGCGGGTTCTTCTTGACCGAGATGATGGGGAGGTAGAAGGTGGCCTTGAGCTCCGGGTGGGTAACGTGAGCTTTCTTAAAACGCAGCGCCATTGGTCGGATAAAGCGCTCCATCTTTGGCATGCGGCGGGTGAAGGTTTCACCGACGAAGGTGACTTTGTTGACTAGGCGCTTCCACGACTTCTTGCCGCGCTTGCCGGACGTCACCGCCTTCAGCATCTCATCCTCCGACACCGTCTTTACCTTTTCGATTGGCACAGCCCACTTGCCGGCCTTCTCCTTTCGCTTCTGCTTCAGCGAGTTGGACAGCACCTTCGCACGATCCGCCTCGCTGCGGTCCATCAGGAAACTGGGCAGCGCGTTCTTCGGCCCCTTCTCCTTCACTCGCTCGTTCGTCTGCTTCTCCTCGTGCTCACGAATCTTCTTGCGGATCTCCGCCTTTTCAGCGTAACGCGCCCTCTGTGCCAGTTTCGCCTTCATGCCACGCGCGCGCTTCAGGAAAGTGGCGTCGGTATGCGCCTTACGGGCCTCACGCTTGCGGGTACGCTCGACATGGTCGAGGCGGCGACCATAGCGCTTCTGCGCCTGTTCAATGTACTCGTTCTGCGGCATGGCAGAAAGAAGGAGATAGGCACTGTGAAAAAAAGGACAGCCTGTCAAATAAACAATACTACTAACAATAAAGCGCACAAACACCCAAGCAGGTAGCAAGGAGTAGAGCAATTTTTCCTTTACCGTTGTACACACACCGAAGCAGGATCTCACCAAAAGAAATGGAGAAAAGAACCACGACGAGAAAGAACACAAATAAGAAAAAGGACACTAAAAGCCCTACGCGCACAGGCGACGTGAATGCGTCGTTGCGCGTTGCGTATCAAAACAGTTTCTTGAAGAAAAAAAAAAAGTAAGAAAAAGGAAGGGAATACAGACAGAGAAGTTAGTTCAAGTGTATGCACGTGTGTATGGGTCGCAGGTGACGCGTACGTAAAAGAGAAGAGCAGAGATCAGGGAATATAGACAGCAATATGACAGACGCCGCAGGAAAACACCAGGGAGGCTGACGAAGAGTAACAGCAAAAAGTAAGTGGTGCTTCAGCATGCTGCTTCAGGCAGTGTGGTTATCGTCACACACACGCCCCAACAACAAACACCTCTTCTTTTTTTTTTTTTTTCGTGTGTGTGTGTGTGTGAGAGAGAGCCACAAAGCCACCGCACAGAAAGGAAAATCGCTTAGTAGCTTGTTACGTTCGACGTCAGTCAACGCCCTGAAGAGAGATACAAGGTTTCTGTTTTTTATTTTTATTCTTTTTTTAGCGGCGTGCACCTCTCTATTTGGAGGAAGTGAAACATCTGCGTAGCCTCGAGGATGCGTGTGCGTGTGTGTGGCGCGAGAGGAAGACAAAGGCGATCGTTTCTTCGTAAAAGAGCGTTTGTGCTTGCAAAACAGAAAAAGAGGACACAATAAAAACGACGACACGCACACACACACACACTTTTATAAACACATGCGAGACGACAAATAAAGATCTTTGCCAGCACACGTGAGTTGCACTGGACTTTTCCACGACCGTAAAGGGTGAGAAGTACGGTCCTTCTTGCACGCATCCTATCGGCACCTCGAAGCTTCTCTTCTTTCTCGCTACAAGTTGCCACTTTGAGGGAAGAAGAGTACTTCTGTGAATTCGTTGAGCAGCGCATCCATGATGTGCTGCTCGTGCTTTGGCAGCTTCGCCAGACTAAAGGTCGGGTACGAGCTACATGGTGGCGCGACGCCAACACGGGGAGCCACAGTAGAGTTTTGTCCACCGAAGTCACTAGGAGAGGGATCTACTGAGTGCGACAGCATGTCAGGCGGGCGAAGCACAGGAGCGGAGCTGTCTGGATCTCGTGAAACATACGTCTTTGCCGAGGAGGCGGTGCGGCTGCGCTTGATGATGTTCAGGCGATCCTCGACGCTCCGCACTTCATCTGCCTTTGCATTCGCGAAGACAGGTGTGCTGCTGCTCTGCTGCAGAGGCACTGCACCCGCCACCGGTGCGGAGCTGGGCCGCTCAAAGGCGGTGGGGCCGCTTGGCGCGAAGTTGCCAACAGTGGCGGCAAAGCTTGGCGACTGACGAGGGCTGACGGCACCCGAGCTGCTGCGTCTCGACCTAAAGAGCATTACGAAAAAAAAAGCAGGCAGAAACCTAAGACGGAACAATAAGAGCACAAACAAAATGTGTTGCTACTTTCACAGACAACGAAAACACGTTCAACTATGCATGAGTGTTTTGAGATACAAAAACAGCGAAGAGCAGCTGCAAAAGAAGACGCAAAGGGTAGAGCGCCACGCAGCTATTTTAATAATCTATGCAGTGGTTTTGTGTGTGCGGAAAGCGGGCTAAAGAAAAACGTTTTGTGACTGCAGTACTTGCAGACTTGGTGTTTTGAAGCTGCGGGCAACGCCGACCAGTTCGCGGAAAGGAAGAGGAGAAAAAGGAGGAAGCGAGGGTAAGTGCGACGTGAGATGCAGCGCATCCCCCAAAAGCAACAAATCACGATAGGAAGATTCACCCCTTTCTTTTCCGTTGCCACAACACTGTTTATCGGAAGGTCCTCATAGAGTCTTCTTTGCATGATGTAAACAATCCCCTCCTCTTTACACTCATTATAAGAAACGGCGGGCAGAACGGTGCTCTGTTCTCTCTTATTATTATTATTATTATTATTTGCCCTTCTTTCACGTGCACGCCACCGCCACCAACCGGCTCACACAGCGCCCAGAAGTGAAAAACAAGACGAACGAGAAAGGGAAGGAGAGACCGCTTCCAGCCCCGGTCTCTGGCGTCCCACTGCGTGCTTTTGTCTCAGGTTTATTGGCGTGAAGTCATCAGGTTCTATGGCTGAAAAGGCGACTTGGCAGAAAAAAGGAAAGAGGGCACCACACACACACACACACACGCCCGTGTGCACTCAACGACCAACCGAGAAGCCTCTAAAAACTCAGCCTCAAAAAAAAAAAAAGAGGGAACCAGCTTATCTCGACTTGCCTTTTTCTTTTTTGATGGCGAGTGAGACATACCGCGCAACGTAGAGAGTCGGAAAACGACACCACCACCAACAGCATTCCACACACGTTTCTCTATCGACATGCCCGCGGAAGGCCCAAGCGACGCACACGGGGTGCTCTACGCACGATACTGGAGGAGGGAACCCACGTGGTCATCCGAGTAGTGGTTTCCCTCGAAACGTTTCCGCCCAAAGCGAGGCACATTTTCCTGCTGTGCCCGCGCTCGTGAGGCAGCTGATGCTTGGACAGGAGCTGCTCGCTCACCACCCGTGTGAGTTACCTCACCGTCCACCTTGCAGGGTGGCCGATACATTGGCGACGGCCCCGCCGCAGACGACGACGACGCCCGCTCTGGAGCTTCGTAGGGTTGGGAGTAGATGAGGTCGCGCGCGGCACACATTTCGTGGTACGTGCGGCGCGAAATTGGTCTGCTAAAGGCCTCTTCCTCGCGCAGGACGCGCTCCAACTCCGGGTCCTTGTGTGCGAGCGGCCGCCGCTCCCTCATTTCCGCCGCCTCGTCGATTCCCGTCTCCATTCCGTGCGCGTCCTCGTCGTTGATCATCTCAATCACTTGCACCTCAGGCTCGTCAGCGGCGTGATTGCGTGGAGACGGTGCGTGTGGTCGACGCTGCCGCCCGTACTGGCAGGGAGGCGCACGCGAGGAGTTCTCGCCCTCATTGAGGATGTGGTAGATGGACTCCCCCGAAGCACTAGGTGGGCGCAGGGAGCGGCGCTGGTCATCATCCACTCCCACAACGTTGTGTGCCTCTGCATCCTCGACGTCATCATACGTGTACGTCCTACGCTCGTCCTCGTTGTAAAACTGCTCGTCCTCCCTCATTGGATCGGCGTGGCTCTCGCTGTGGGAGTGGTAGTGTTGGATGCGACGGTCGAGGTCTGCCTGGCGGCGACGCATATCGCGCTCCACGCTGGCAGCCTGTTGTGCGGCTTTCCGCCGCTGCTCCGCCTGCTGTGCTATTTCTTCAAAGGTGCGACCGGAGGGGGCGGCAGCGATGAAGACAGACTTCTTCTCCGCTCCGCTGCGTGGGGAGGTGGCTGCGTCTCCGGCAGACAGCGATGTCGACGCAGGCGCTGGCCGCCAGCTTAGACGTGACAGCCGCGATGTCGAGGGCCGCGACGACTGCACCGACACGATGCCAGAGGCTGGTATGGCAGCAAGATTTTCCAGCGCCTTCAGGCCCTCAGCCTTCAATTCCACAGCCCATTTCCTGCTGTCGATGTCGAACATGGCGTTGCGCAGCTCCTCGTTCATCGTGAGTGCAACCTTCTGCTGCTTCATGGCGATGGTACAGACACCTGGAAGCGAGAGGTGAAAGATGCGACCGCGAGAGAGGCCTTCGCCGAGGTACAGAATAAACTCTTTCAGCGCCGTGGCGGCGGTGCGGGCGGGAATGCCGCACACGGCAACGACGTCCGCCATGCTCACCCGCACGTAACCCGACCCACTACGCTTCTCCAAGGGCACCTTGCTCGTGTCCACGCCGTAGCGGTTGGCAAAGTTCTGGTTGATGCCGAAGCACAGCTTGCGTGTGGTGTAGGGGCGTTGCTGGCGATCGTGCAGCAGGACGTACTCCTCCGTCCACAGCGCACCAAACGAGTTAATCTGGACAGCGTGGCCGTCGAGTAAAAGACGTCGTGCCACGACAGCGACGGACACCCACACCTTCTCTAACTCACTCAACAAAAAGACGCTCTTGTCCGCTTTACTTTGCCCTGCAGCGCACTCCACGAGGGCGACGTTGGTGGTGATGGCACCGCGTGTGCTCAGCATCGCTGCAGTGTGGTTCTTTCTCTGTTGAAGCTCCAGGTTTTTTTTTTGCTGTTTCAGCTAGGAGAACGCGGAGACACAGCTGGCCGAGAGCGTTCTCTTCTTTTTCTCTATTTTTTTTTTGGTCTGTAGAGGTGAAAAACTCCACACCTGTAAAGGGAAGGAGGTCGGTATGTGATACGAGCTTTTGGGGTTTGTACGTTGATCTATGAGAAGGGGCAGCTGATAGCCGTGACAGCTGCGACAATGATCACCACTCAATCGTCGTTTCCTTTCCTTCTCTATTGTGTGTGTGTCTATGTGTGTGAATAGCTGTCGTCTCTCTCTCTCTCTCGCAGCACTTCATCGTTTCAGGAAAAGGTAGAGAAGAGAAGGGAGAGGGGCAAGGAAGAGAAAAGTGATTACGGGTGGTAACAGAGCATGGAATTTCAATAGGAGTCTTCAGCGCGAGAAATGTGAGGGCTGCCTTGTGCTGAAGCACGGGTGCTATTGAACCGACAACGGGGCTTCTACCTTTCTCTCCCTCTCCTTTCAGCTCTATCTAACTGCAGTTGGCCAGACTTCTGCGTTGAACATCAAATTCTGAGGGATATGCTGATAGGCACTGATGCACTACCCACCCTTCCACCTCACTTCTTGCGTGTCGAATCGTAACGGGCGTTTCTGCTCCGCTTCCTTGCCAAGTTGTCCCCCTGCTTGGTATGTCGTGCTAGGCTGCCGAACGGAAGACTTGCCACCGAAATCAGTCATCTATGCCTTGATTGCGTGGCTGCGCACTTTTTTTTTTTGGTAACCAAAAGAGATGACGTGTGTTATTCCCGTACAGTGGGAATGTGATCCTCATTGTACGCATCAGCAGTGAGTTAACGACGCCTATTTGGTTTCGGTCCTCGGCTCTTGCAGCAGGCTCGGTTATAATCCCGCAGAAGAACCCTGTAACAAGCCACGTGACCACCTCGCCATTAAGCCCCCCTCCGTGCTGTCTTCGGGAAGAACCAGCAGAATTCGTGCACAGGAAGATGGAGCACCTAGAGCAGCGAACGAGGGTTCGCCTACGGGACGTTCCACTCATTCTGACGTGAAGTTTCTGTGCGTGAGTAGCTCCACAACTCCCTGTGCATCTTGTCTACCATACTCAGCGCCCCACTCCTAGGGATCAAAATTCTAGTGTCAGCGAAGGCGTGTGTCTGTCTCCCTCGAGATTGCCTGGTATCGACGAAGACCTGTAGACGTAGTAAAAGCGTCGTGCTGGGTCTTTGCGTTGCCGACCACCAACCCTTGCTGTTGCAGCCATCTCGATAGTGTAGTGTCTGTCGGCAGCACAGGAGGAGCGGAAATTCTCAGATGGGGAGCAGCTGTGCTACCCATTGGGGTGGGTGGGGAGGATTGGAGCTGCCCCCGCACGGCTTCCGCATTCACATTCTGTTCCAGATGCGCATGCTCATTAAAAAAAAAGCGTTTGTCCATCTTGGACTGACAGCTTGGTGGCCAACACTGCCGCTATCTGTTCCTCCGTGGCGTGTAGGAGGCGTCCGAGTGGTTATGCTCGAGCTCGGTTTCTCCGAGTATCCGCGCCCGCACACTCTTTTACACCGCCGACAGCTCGTCTCGGGTGAGCTCCCGCGCGAGGGCGCTCACCTTTCGCTGCGCCTCGGTCACGAATTCCTCAAAGAGCTTTTCAAGTTTCGCGTAGAAACCTGGGTCTTTGATCCTTGCGATGTAGGACGGCGGCAACGTCATCTGCCCCGCCAACAACTTCAGGATCGCCGCATTGGGGTGAAGGATCTCGAAGAAGGTAATCTTCCGTTACGCCAAGTCATAGAAAAGAAAGCCATGTACGGGGGGGGGGCCGCAAGCGACGTCGTCGAAAACGAGCGAGATCGTCATCGCGTCAGCCTGCGTTAAGAAAACGCACGCAGCGTAGTAAACTACCGGAGCGATGTTCATGATGGGATGTTGGATCGGATATTTGAAACACACACACACACACAGGGCATTAATTTGACGTGTAGCCGCTGCAAAGCGTTCTCTCGCTCTCCCTGCTTTTTTTTTCTGTGCCGCTCTTCTCAGATCTTTTTTTTCCGTGGCACTGCTGGCTATGCCACCCTTGAACAGAATAAAGGGAAAGGAATGACGGCAGAGGACTTCGAAACAAAAGTAGTTGTGTTTTTCAACTTCATCAGCCAATTAAAAGGTATCTCTCACCCAGCCAAAAGGCACGGAGGGCAAATGTTGGTTTGCTTCCCCTCCTCTCTACTTCAATACAAGGGGGAGGAAGAGAAAAGGGTCAAACAAAAACGAGAGCGATGACGTCCCCCTCCTCGGTGCTTCGTCATCTCTTCGGTTACATTCCTGCCTTCACCCTCCCTCCCCGCTGTCTCCTTGCAGGATAGAAAGGACGGCTGTCCGGGGCGAGGACGGAGGGAAGGGGGAGTAAAAAGGCAGTTATTTTAGGCTTCCCCGTCGTCACCCGTTATTTACTCTGCGACAGATAGACCCTGAAAGGACTCACCAATGCACATCCTACCACCACCAGATAAAGTACACCTAGGAGTGAATTTTAAGGGAAGGGAGGGGGAGCAAATTATGCGCAGAAGCGGGAAAGAAGAGGGGAGGAGGAGAAAGAACTCTACACACGGTGCTGCTTAGTGAGAAGTGGCGTGGAGCTGTGTGCGCACGTGCCTAGTTGCTCCCCCCTCCCTCCCGCTTGAGTCCACTTGCGGAGGACCCAGCCCCAAAAAAGAATCAGAAAGAAACGAAGCCAGCAGGGTAACAGCAGACAGGCACACAAGAGTCGAGGGGGCGGAGGCGAGATGGGCGAGTAAGCGTGGGTTAGAAGATGCGCAACGACAAGGATCTCATCATTTGGTGAACCTTGAAGGAATCTTGCCATTCCCTACAGTTTAGAGCGTCGTAAAACACGCAACGGTTTTTCTTATCCGCTGATGCTGCTATTTTCTCGAATGAGACGAAGATGTGATGGATGGATAAGGAGTGGCTCTCACATCTACACAAGGGATGGCGTGAATAACTGACCTCAAGCACAGAAACATGAAAAGGAAAGGTGGAGTGGGTAGGTGGGTGGAGTACGCAAAGGCGAAAGAAAAAACACATCGGAAAAGACGCAGTCACGTTGGAATCTTCTTTTTTTTTCGCTTCTCGAGACGACTCATTCGTCGAGCAGGTTCGTATTGCTTACCTTAAAACGGCCACGGTTTACAACGGTCTCCGGCTCACGATAGGGCCGGTTGGGTACGCCAAACTCCAGCACCGGCTCGCGGCTCTCGTCCATTTCATCCCACGCATTCCTGTCCGTCGCATGCACCTCTTCAAAGGTGTATTCCACTATGGATGAGGTGACAGGAGACGTCTCGTTGTCGTCGAAGAGCGACGGAGGTGGCGGCTGCACGGGGCGGGCACGCGCTGCTGGCAGCGACGGTGACGGCGAAGAACGCAGCGGCGGGACGGCTTCGAGCTGCACTTCAGGCGAGTTGCGCAGCGCACGATCTTCGCGGGCTTGCGACATGCGTCGCGGCAGAGGAGCAGCGGGCACGGTGGTCGTGGAGGACGCCTCCAGCAACGTCTTTGCAATCCCACCGACCGCCGCCACGCCCCGCATCAGCTCTGCACTTACGTAGGCGCCATACTGCATCAGCCCCGACTCCCCGATTGTCTCGACATGGCGGATCACCATGGAGTCGATGACCGGGGAGTAGTTGTCCACGAGCGTGGCGAAGAGCTTGCGGTAGATGCGCACGGCACCGAGGAAGCGAGGATGGGCGAAGTAGAGCGCAAGCACAATGCGCGCGCACACGTACAACCACCGCATTGCAATAAAAGAGGAGAGAAAAACCGCATCCGCTACCTCTAACAGCCAGGAGAAGATGAGCGTCAGGGTGACGTTGGTAACCTGCAGAGGATCGGAATTGGTGGAGCGGCACAGCTGGGCACCGTAAATGACAGGCTGCACAAAGGAGAGGTACACGAGATACCCTCGTAGGAGAGATTCCAGCATTTTTCTGTTACTAGTACGTTTCTTTTTTTGTTTTGTTTTTGGGGCGCTGATGTTGCTCGAAGCTATACGCTGAGGGGAGAGGCTTGCCTGTTTCACTGCTCAAAATTCGAATTGGCCATGCACGTGTATGTGCCGACAGTGAGGTGATCGAGTCACACACAGTGAAGGAGGGGGGGGGAGGAAGAGAATGAGATGGAAGGGCAAATGTAGCGAGAGAACAAGGAGACAAAAGTACTTGTTGCCACAAGGCGCACGTGAAGACGCGCTTCTCAGCGTACAAGTGGGTGTGTAGGTGAGTCAGGGGAGAAACAAAAAGGCTGTTGGAATGATGCATGGAGGAGTGATTTCATGCTGGGTAAACAAGTGGCGAATAACGATAGCAGGGGGAAAAAAGACATCATCGAAAGCCCCCTTTTCGCTTTTTCCGTTTTCAGCTCTGGAAAGCCACCAGTCACCTTCACCTGTTTTTTCCTTTTTTAGTTATGAACTGCATGAAGGTGCTGTTGTTCGTTTGGGGAAGGAGGGGGGTCTTCGTTTTCTCTTCATTGTTGCTTTGGTAACGTCTCCCAGGTGGAACGGTAGAGTTGAACAGAAATGAAAAACACACAAGTACACACACACGCACGCACGCACAGATTATCAGGGATTTGCGGGCCTGTTCAGCACAGCTCACACGCACACACAAAGACATAAACACACACAATCAAAGAAGAAACTCCAACACATATAAGCGGTCCATTCTCACGCCACCTTCTTTCTTCACACCACCACAACACGCCTCACGCAGTGATCGCGCAACCACAGCGATCACGTCGAAGAAAAAAAAAATGTGACAGGAAGAAAGAAAGGGCAAGTAAACAGAAAGCGACAAGACTAGCACACACTGGGGGACCTCACGTGAGCACACTGATGTACGTCCGGCTACGAAGACTAGCGCATAGAAAAAGAAAAAAAGAAAGGAAAAAAGAGGAGCCACATAATGTATGCGCACCTTTTCAGATGTATGCTTCTCTGCCTTGCACAGTCGCTCGTCCTGGTTGATGCTGTGGGTGTGCGCACTGTGGAGAGGGGAATCGAAACACACAGCCACACGTATCCCCACTCACCCTCTCTGGGCGCTGTCCTTAAGCCACTCAGGAACACACAACAACGTTCGAAGTCCTTTTTTTTTTTTTGCCCGGGCACATTTCCGTTATTTTCCAGCAGGCTCCACTTGACACGCCCTTCAACCCTCCCTTCTCCACAGAGCAAATCGTTCGCTGGAAATGTGCCGTCAGACTCCTCCCTTTGTCTCCCCGCTTCTCCCCTTTACTGCGAAACAGCCAGTTTCTTCAGATGTTGCATAAACACCTGCAGCGAGGCGTCATCGGTGTAAACCAGCTCCCCTTCATGAGACCCGTAGGCCCCGTTCTCCGCCGAGGCGTAGGTGCGGCTAGGGTTGATGCGGTTGTACAGAATACGCGCATCGGGGTCGTCTTGGCACACGTTAATGAGGCGCGGCGTGGGGAAGCGGGAGCTGACGAGCACCTGCGCGTCGGCCATCGGCACCTCCAGAAACTCCTTGAAGTACGCATAATCCTCCTGCTCCGCGTAGCCGGCGTTCTTCCAGGCAGCGATGGTAGCGCCGTAGTGCACAAGAACCTCAAAGAACGTGTCTAGCAGTAGGACGTTGTCGGGTTGGATCGCCGTGCTGTCTAGCGGCACCGGCTGCGGGTTGCCGTCCATGCGGTAGCTGTACAACGTCGGCTGAATCTGCACGATGGAGTCCTCCACGTTGGACTTGAGCAGCTGCAGCCGCAGGAACGCCGTCTCATCGGGGCTAGAGTTGAAAATCTGGAGATAGCCGGAGCGTCGCAGGTGGTACATGAAGGCAGGAAAGTACACGAACTCGTTGGGAAGCCGTAGGGTGTCGGGCTGATCTCGCGTAAAGGTGCCGAAGCGGGCAACGAGGCGCACCACCGTGCGGTCAAGCCAACGCAGCACATCGAAGAGGGGCATGCTGTCTGTCTTGTGCACCGCCTCGCGCGCCAGCAGCACTGCTGCCGTTTCTTGATCAAAGGCGGCCACTAGCTCCTCCTGCGGCGGGTTTTGCGCCTGGCGCAGCGTCAGCGTCGTCACACGGGTGTGTGTCTCCTGCCCGATTTCGTACCGGGTGATGATTTGGGTGTAGCGCAGCGGGTTCTTTGCGGCATCGCCAGATGGCGCGCTTGCCGTGTCAAAATAAATGGCAAAGGTGGAGGAGGAGTCGAGCTGGCAGGTGGTCCACTGGCAGGTGCCGCCGAGGCCGATCTCGTACTCGGCGACGGAGGTGGACTTCTTGCCGGTGCCAACGCAGGGGCCAATGACACCCTGCACCTTCCACGTCGGCGACGTGATGACGTCGAAGGTGGCGTTGAGGCCCATTTTCAGCGCGCCATCCTCGCGGCGGGCGAAGAACTGGTGAAGGGAAATACGGAACGGCTCCTCCAGCCACGACTCTGCGTTTAGCACCACACCACCGGATGACTGCACGCACGTCTTCATCTCGGCTAAGCCGAACTGGTCCAGCGACGCGACAAAGCAGTTCAGCGAGTGACCCTGTGCCACGATGCGCTGCATCAGCTTTTCATAGAAGGCGCAGGAGGAGCTCCAGTAGGTCGCCGCGGCCGTCTCATCGCGGATGTCGGCGTGCACGCGGATCATCTTTTCACGACTCACATCGACCACAATACCAGGGCCGGAGGTGCACACACCCGACATGAAGGTCAGGATGCACGAGCCGGTGTTGGGCGAGACCACCTGTAGCAGGCTCGCGGCAACGGACAGCGCGGCGCCGGTGCAGCGCAGCGGGCGGTGGTCCTTCATCACCGGCCAGAGATCGCGAGTCATGGAAGAGATCAGCTGCGTGACGTGCTCTATGCAGTTGCCGAGGGGGGCGACGAACCGCTCCGGGCTCGGCAAGATCACCTTCAGCTGCTCCACGGTCATCTCCTGTGTGCCACGCAGCACCATGGAGCGCGGGTAGTTCACGTAGCCGGAGATCTCGTGCATGCTGACCGTCGTGCCGTAGGTGATGATGGCTACCTTCGCATGCTCCGGGATCATCTGCAGTGCCTGAAGCAGGAAGTCACGCAGCCCCTGCAGCTCCTCATCCGTATCGAGGCACGTGTCCACCACAAGCACAAAGGTGGGCGGGCTGCGGGCAGGCATGTGCGCGACATACTCCACGGTGCTGGACGTCGCCTGCATCTCGAGCGGCAAATTGTACTCATTCGCGTGCTGATGTTGCGCAGGGAGGCTGTTCTTAGAGAGGCACAGTGGACAACCCCAGGTGCGGCTTCGGGGGTCAAGGGTGGAGTACGGGTTCAACACACCGCCACACACGGTGCACTGCGTGGGAGCGTAGTTGAGTTGGGTGCAGGCGGAGGCGAGAGGGGAGTAGAGGCAGCCGAGTGGTGCCACCATGCGCGCACCGTCAATGCGGTTCATGGGGTAGAGCGACCACGACCACCGCGCGGGCACCTCCGTGCTGGCCTGCACGTCGTACTCGCCGTTCTCCACCACTCCCACGACTGGCTGAGGCTGTTGCTGCTGGATGTTGTCGTGTTGGTTGTCTTGCTGATAACTCTGTTGTGCGCCGACTTGGCTGGGGTTTTGATAGGTGCTGAACTGCTGTTGTTGAGGCTGCTGCAAATACGCGTTGGTTTGCTGTGCGTCGTACTGCTGATAGGCTTCGTTTTGGATTGCACTACCATAGCCGCCATAGCCGTTGGGTGCACCAGACCCGTAGGCTTGCTGCGCTGGTGCCTGTTGGCCGTATTGCGTGCCGTAGCCACCGTAACCACCGTAACCACCGCTCATTCTTCTTTTTGCTTTTTTGTGTTTCTTTTACAGCGTACCCCTGTTTTGCGTCAATGGAACAAGTCGCTTTGCTTTCCCCCGTTAAAGTCAGCTCGCCGCAACTCCGCAATCAAACACGGGAGGAAAACCGGATTCACACACACACACACACAAAACAAAAAAGCCTAGAAAGGAGACACTACTGATAATGATGGCGGACAGGAATGTGGATTGTGCTGGTGGGATTAAATGAAGTAAAGGGATGCGGTGAGAAAGGGGTGCTGTGGGCTGAAGAGAGCACAAGGATTCAGCACAAGTTTCCCTTTTAATTTCTTTGTGGCAGGTTTTGATACAGACGTTTTTCCTTTTCTTTCGTTTCTTTCCGTTCTATAAGAGCTGAAAGATGCGAGAGAAATAGAGGAGTTGGGCAGTGCTAAGAGTGGTAGAAGAGAGTGTGACATCTGCCGTAGAAAAAAAAAAAAACGCAATGGGCACTTCAAAGGGAAAGGGGGAGTGGGCCTCATTTCTAAAGTTACAGCATTTTTGACCCGATCACTGCGTTCGGTAACATCTCCCCGGCATTTTCTTCTTTTTTTTTGTCTCAATACAGCGGTGCATTTCCAAATATATAATAATAATGATACTAACCTCAAACAGCTACAACACCAAAAGGCCATTTTGTGCAGCGTTTTCATCGTCTCCGTGTGCGATGTTCTCTCTCTATCGCTTCTTCTGCTACAGCCACAACACCTTTCTCTTCACAATACAGCTCCTCCCCCTCTCTTCTACGAGAAAAACGAACCCAACACATCGTCCTCGTTGCCATCGCCAGCCACACGACCACCCGCCACACCCCCTTCCTCCTTCACCGACGTCGCCGCGTGCGCTCCTGCAGCGGCGGCAGCAGCAGAAGCGGAGGTCGCTCCCGGCTCTGTCTTCACCACCCCAGTCGCGTTGCCGCTGTGTGCCACGGCGCGGCCCTCCAGCTCCGCCTTCTCCGCCTCACACCAAGCCAGCAGCGCTGTGTTGCGCTCAAACCGGCCTTCAACCGCCTTGCGCAGCGCTATCAAGCATCGGTGCGCCGCATCGTCGACGACGTCGCTGCTTGCACCCGCACTTCCACCACCACTACTGCTGCTAGCGTCTGGTCCGCTCCCCACCGCCACCACACCGCCGCTGTTCGCCGTCGCAGTGCCCTCCTCGATCTTGATGTGCTTGTTTTGCAGCCACACCTCCTTTGCGTGCTGATAGCGCTGCATCAAGGCAGCCACCTGCAGCAGGGCGGAGGGCACGCTGGTGTGGTGCCCAACGGCCTCCTGTGCCTCCTGCGCCGTCCGGTGGAGCTGCTTGAGCCACGCACTCGGAAACAAGTTTAACATCGCCCACCACTCCGTTGCTTTCTGCAGCGCGTTGATAAAGGCAGTGTGGTCGTTTGCTTTTTGGCGCAAGGTGTCCTGCACGGCACGTGGAAGGGTGCGACTGACGGCGATGAGAATCGAGCGTTTTGCGCTGTCCGAGACGCCGCGGGCGGCGCAGGTGAGGAGCAGTTCATGAATCAGATAAATCAGCGAAGCACGCTGCGCATCGGACGTCTCCTTCTGCTTCATCTTCTCCACCACGTAGGCCATGATAGCGTCCGCCTCCGCTCCGTGCAGGGCACACCAGGTGGCCACGCTGACGATGGCGCCAGTCGACGGGCCAATGAGGTCCACACGCCGGGCAATCTGTTCGCGGTTCATTTTGTGCTTGGTTGTTGTTTTCTTCTTTTCTCTCTCTGCAGCGAGTATTGCTGGCACTTCAGCAACAACAGCAAAATAGGAGAAGTGGAAAATAAAAAAAGTGATTATATACAAAAAGGGAGGTAGATGAGGGCCACAAAGAACCTCCAGCACTGGTGACTTCACGTGACGCACGCCCAGCCGCAGCTTTCCCAATGATGAGCGTTCGTCGTCGAAGGCTCCCTGCTTGCTTGATGATGCTGATTCGTGCGGTGTTGAAAGAAAGAGTGGAGGAGAAGGGAGGGAGAGAGAGATGATCAACAGTGGGGTTTTGATGAAGGTGGCTCAACTTCAAAGGGGTCGAGACAGAAAACCGCGAAGCACGTCAGCAAACCAAAATAGCGTTTAAACGCAGCTATTGGATCGTGGAGGTGGTAGGCTTCGAAGCACTCGCATAGTCGGAGTATGCGTGCTGGCGAGCAGCGATCCTCGTTGGGTTCATACCGGAATCATAATCATACGCCCCGAAATGTGACTAGCTGAGAGAAAAAAAGGCCTTACACCGCAGGTCTTCTGAAGAGCAACGAGGAGAGGGCATCTCATCTTCAGCACGAACGAATACGTGGCAAGTGTTCCATCCCTCCCCCTCCAACAGAAAGCACTCTTCTCACGCTATGAGAACACCAAACCAACAGGGAGGGTTTTGTGTTCCGACCTTTCATCTCACCCTCCCTCCTACTCCTCACGCCCTTATTTCAGTCCGTCACTGTCGTCAAGCAGCGGGGACGCACACAACGTGCCTCTCTCCCCCTTTCCCTCTCTCTTCTGTTCCCACTCTAGAAGTCATTCAGCGCGTATCGCGCACGTGTGGTAAACTGTCGACTGTTTTCCGTTGAGAAGGACCACCGCGGGTCCTCCTTGCGCAGCCACGCGATCATGTACGCCACCTGCACGTCACTCGGTATGTCGAACTCCATGTCCGCCCGGTGCTGACGTATCTCACCCGTCTGCGTCGGCCTCCCAGCAGCCACCAGCCCCAGGTCATTCGCCGCTCGTAGCGACAAACGCATATCCATCACAACGTTGCCCGAAGCAGGGCACTTCTGCACCGTGTAGTACCGCCGCCCCTCCGACTCCAACACAAGCCATTCGTGCTTTTGATGAAAGAGCTTTGCCATGGCGTTCGACTCGCACGGGGCGTAAAAAGTGTAGACGTGGCGCAGCACGTCCTGCGCGTGGATGACAACGTCGCGGTGAATGCAGATTTTGCCTTCCTTGGCCAGACAATCACTCGTGAAGTCGAGCACGAGGCCCAGACCAGCGCCGGTGGCGATGATCGCTAAGTGGTTGGGAAGACTGGTGCGTGCAGGCACTGCAGCCATCGACAGCGCGGTGCCGATGAGAGCACCTCCGCCCAAGCCTTGCCCCATCTATGAAATGCAGACGTGCCCTGAGAAGCAGCAAGAAAGTACCAGATGAGTATAGAGCTGCTTCGCGTTGTGTGCAGGTGTACAAGAGAGAAGGAAGCCAAATTAGCTGAACTCCTCGCTCTCCCCTTTTTTATGCGCTAATGTGCGGGCCGGTGTACTGCAGGGCAGCCATAGACCGCCCACCGCTGAAGCACAAGGAGACGAGACATCAGAAGAAAGGAGCCAATGTAAAATGGAGGAAGGAGGAGTCAGGAATTACGTAGGTGGAGGGGGGGGGGAGTTGGCCGACGACGAAGAGTAGATGCAGTGTTCTCACGCGAGTGGCGGGTCGGGCGGGTGCGGATAGCAAGACGCAGGCACCCGTACGGCACCGTAAAAAAGACGAAATCGACGCCGCAGGACGACGCGACGACCAGCCCGCTTATTCGAGTGCGGTGCGCCTTGCGGTACACCGGCGGACGGACGTATCTACCGAAAACGGCAAGCCAAAAAAAAAAGTTTCTGGAGGGAGCGGACTAGGAACTTTGGGTGCGCATGGAGGTCCTACCCCCCGTCGTGCCCTTGAAGTCCTGCAGAGAAAGTAGAACGTCTAGTAGAAGAAGCCAGGGAGCAGGGACGCGGTGGAGCCGCTTGGTATAGGACCATGCCGCCGCCCGACGGATCTTCCGGTCATCAAGTCTGTTCTACGTCGACACGCGTGCGCGACGTCACGAATTCTCTACTCATATGCCTCGACGAAGCGTCAACACCCCCACGTCCACATGTCTCTCGCGTCGACACGCGGTAGTGACGCTTAAACGACCGGAGGAGCGGAACACGTCCTCTAGACGCCAATGTCGTGCCGCTGGCTGTGCAGAGATGGGGCGGACGCTTACGGAAGTTCAATGTTGGCGCACACCACACCATACTTCAAGCGGAATACTACGATCCGTACGAGGCCAACACGCGTGGCTGTGACGTAGCCCGAGCTGGATACAAGCCTAACCGCCGACCACCGATTGTGTCTACTGAAACACGAGTTAGGCACGCCACACGTACAAGCCGACGGACACTAACCGGAGGCGCGCACGCAAGAACCACGCACTCTCGCGTGAACAAACTCGCGCGTCTGTGTAGCTACCACTAACAATAACAGTAATGGCGTGTACCGTGTGTGGTTACTTCTTCCGTCGTACGTGTCTACTAGGGAGTGTCCCTCGTTAAATTGACAATCTCCTAACCTCCTAGCTCTTTTTACTGTCACTCACGCGAGACACGAGAAAGTCTCAGGAGAATGATTTCCCTCCCTTCAGGAACGGACGTTTGTGTTCTTATCCTTTCCCCTTGGTTGAGCTAATATCAGATCACACGTCCGCGCCAGTGAAGAGTAATAGAAACGAACG
>OESO01000035.1:606169-616386 GCA_900240985.1 Crithidia bombi | reverse complement strand
AGTGGACTGAAGGAGAAGAAGACATAAATAAAACTAGGCAATGGCGGACGACGTTTGAAGAACAAAAAAGAGACGTGTAGCAGCCTGAACGCGAATAACTAGATAACAATATAACGAGACACGTGTGTTGGTACTTCTTCGTCGAGTAGTGTCTACAGAGTGTCCCTCGTGAATTTGCCAGGGCAAGCAAAGGAAGACGATGCTGTCTGCAAAACACGACTCACAGCCACAGTACTAATGATAATGTTGGGTAGCAGCCCCATTAGAACAAAGACGAAATACGGTGGAGAGGAGAAACAGAAGAGAAAACAAGCGAGCAAGCAAAAAAGCCAGGCAACAGAAGACCACACCACACTCATTGTAACTTTATTATATGATGGCTGGGTAGGTCGCTGTTTCGTCGCCTTCGCTCTCCACGACGCGGAGGCCATTCACAGGCAGCCGCACATGCACACCGCCCTGATTGAGCACAAAGTCATCGTTGTACTCCGCCACCACATATGTGGGATGTTGTGTCGGTGCCGCAAGTGGCTCATTAGAGACTTCTGCCACAGCCGCACCATTCTTGAAGGCACTCGCAGCGGGGTAGAGACGTGGCGGGTGTGCCGTGCTGTAACGCATCTCCTGCAAAGGCAGTGGGGGGCGCAGGACTGCAGCGGCGGCCAGCTGCGCTGCCACTTCCGGCGGCACCCGGCGAGGCTCGCATTCCTTCTCTTGCAGTGCCACCTGAAACGCATCGCCGAACTGCCGCTCTAGGAAGCCCGCCGCGTACCAGGATATGGTCGCCGAGGTGGCCAGGGACGAGGGGACGAAGAAGATGATCTGCAAGATGAAAGAGACGTCCATGAAGTTCCCGTGCTGCCACCCCACCTGGAGGTACGCGTGGGTTTCAAGGATCAGCAGAGGGAGGTCTTTGAAAAAAAAAACGAACCAAAGCCCCATGCACAGGCGCCACATGCGTTCCGCGTGCGTGAAGCTGTATTTCGCCGACCACAGCCACAGGACCGAGCTAAAGCAGAAAAATGCCACGGCACCCACGACGCAGAACGATAGGTGGGCTGCGGTGAGCGCACTCGAATAGACGTCCTTGCGTTTCTGAAAGTAGTTCGCGGTGTTGATGATGGAAACGGTTATACCACCCAGGTAGAGAAAGATAAGCGCGCCGGGTAGCAACAGAATGTTCGGGTCCACCGCACATTCACAGAGAGGCATGACGCATGGGAGTCCTTTTCGGCTAACGTGTCGAGTGAAAAAAAAAAACACAAAAATAAACACCTCACACGGTTCCCGCAGTCACCGTCACACATCCAAAAGCAGCAACTAGTGCACACAGCAAGACAAAGTGAGGAGATAAGGTGGGCTGGGAAGTGGGTAGGGTAAAGACCGATCAGCACAACACCAACCAAAATGAGGAAAATGTAATGGAAAAAAAAAGACGAGGCAACAAATAAACAACAATGAGAAAGAAAATAGTCACAAGCGTTGATGGCGTGACAAGCGCCGCAGGCACATTCTTCCAGAGGAGTCCGACAGCGGGAAATAGGAAGAAAGAACACCTACAATGCAGCCGCGCGGTGTAGAAATGTGCTTGTGCAAGATGCAGTGCGAAGGCAAACACACACACACACATATATATATATATAACAAAAAAAGGTAGTGGTGAATCCACTGCACAGGCGCTCTCTGTGCAAAGCTTCCTGAGAAGCTGAGATGCGCTTTGGTTGGTTCGACTTAGCAGAGCGTGAATGGGAAGAGAAGATAACAACGCGTCCACAGAGCAATAAGGGAGCGTTTGGGGGGGGGGGGTTGAGGGGAGGCTTCAGCAGCAAAAAAAAGCGGAAGAGGAAGAAAAGGAGGAGAGACGAACAGCGGTGAAGAGCACGACAAGTACAATCTACTTTCACACACACACACACACACACACACACACACACACACACACACACCAAAAAGATGACGCCCATAACGCATCAAAAAAGTAGCCTGCGCAACTCGCTAAGGTGTGGACCAAATGAAGCCAATAGGAACATTTCGCCCTGTCGTTGTGTTTCTTTTTTTGTTAGTTTGCTTTGGACTTCACATTCTAAGCAGCATGTCAGGAAAAAAAAAAGGTCTCTCCGAAGGACACCAGTTGGCAATGATAATCAGTGATCGGCACAGCAACGAGCGGGGTGTGCAGGAAAAGGGAGGAGGAGAGTAAAGGCCGCACACGCAGAAGTGACAGTTAGAGAGAGACAGAGCAGCAGTATACGGGAGGACCAACGATCGTCTGCGGATACGGTGATCGGGTGCGTCACACATCTATTCGTCGCAGCCGTTTTCTTCCCACATGTAGGACCCGGCCGACGACAGCGAAGAGAGCTCGTGCATCTGGTGGGTGTCTTTTATAGGCGAGATGAACTCCGCCGTTGCGTTGATGCCGCGACTGCCGCTGCCACGCTGCGGCGACGCCTTCTCCTGCGACCGTGAGCGCGAGGCGAAGATGGCTGTCACCTCATCCTCCGCCACTGGCAGCGACGGATCAACGGGTGAGAGGGAGGAGTTGGCCGTCCCGACGGTGGTCGTCTTCGAGGACGATCGCCGACGCTGTGGCCATGACAGCAACGACTGCGGGGCTTGGTGAGGCGCCGGTGAGTCCGCCGAAACTGCCTCGGTTCTCTGCGCACGTGACGCAACGGCATTGCTCGGGTGACCGACTTTCACAGGGCTGTGATGGAGAATGGTGTGTCGCAGCACCTGGGTGGAGTACACGTGCGCCGTCAGCATACGACGCACCACAAAGGTACCGGAGAAGGACTCGCCCAAGGAGGCGTGTGTGGCACCGTTGTCGGTGCTATCCGAGCAGTCCCGATTATTGTCCGAATTGAGGGTGAGACTGCTGCTACTGCTGCTGCTGCTACGGCTGTTAGCATAGTCTCTGCGGACATCGTTCACTACTGAGCGCACCGCAGCAGCCTCAAAGTGCGGGCTTCCTCCAGCAGCGCCGTTGCTGCCATGCTCGTGTTTACGCACCGGTAGGACAGCAGAAGTGCGTGCGACCGACGGCGGTGCCGGCTTCTCGTAATTGTTCGCCGCTCCCGTGCTGGCTCTTCGAGGAGTAACGGTTCGTTCTGATTGCTTCGACAGCATCACGGAGGGTGGTGCGACGTTCACGGGAGTGCGGTTGTTTTTCACCTCGAGTTGCTGACGCCCCTCTGCCATGACAGAGGAAGCGGAGCGCCCACCATCACCATTCGCATTCTTCTTCTGCTCCTCGCGCTGTCGCTGTCGCAGCGCTGCCTTCACCTTCGCCTCCGCGCGGCTGTGGGCCGCCGCTGCTAACTGGTCGCGATGGCGACGCCGCGTGGCGGTCTGCGCGTCCTGCTGTGCTCGTATGGCGGTCAGTTCACGCTGATGCTCCTTACTCTTCTGGGCCGTCTGCAGCGTTGTCTGTGCCCCGCGTAGCTGGGACTGGAAGTCGGGTGAGCACATGTCCCCCACACGACCCCAGGTGCAGATGATCTCTGCCGCCTCCACGTCCCAGTGGTCCAGCCGCTCCTGGAGGAAGGCCTCCAGCTGCTCATGCGAAGAGGCAGTCGTGGCATGCAGGTGGGGGCACACGGGGTCAGCAATGGTGGTGGGGTGGCCAACGCTCCATCGCTCGTCTGAAGGCCGCCGTAACGGGGCAGCACACATGGTGAGTGACAAAGTACAGATTCGCCCACACACAAGGGTGCAGCAGTCGTTGTAGCTGCGCGGTGCAACACAAGGTGGTGTACCCACGAGAGCAGAGACACAAATTAAAAACAAGAATTTTGTGTGGAAAGGAAAGTGTGTAAAGGGAGAGAGTACTGAGAGAGCGCGTAAGCGTATTGCACAGAGACCGCAGCAGAATCCTACGAAAGGTGGAGTTGGAAACACTAACCTGCCGATCGCAAAAGAGAACAATAGTAATAAAAGAGCGAATCCTACCTCACCTTCCACACTTCCAGCGTGAACGGCAACAGAGAAGAAGAGAAGGAAGAGGGAGAGAGCGTGTGTATGTATGAGGGGGCAAACGGGTTGCAGGAGGCAAAAGGAGTGTTGTTACGTGCTCCACCGACACCAAGAAGCCACCGGCACCATATACACATATGCATAAATAACCATGTCTAGATCGCATGAGGGGAAAGGGGGTAAGTGCGACGTTTGATCACCCGATAACATCGGCGACGCCGCCAATTAGAATTCACAGAGCGTTGCTAGCACACACATGTGGGAGGGAGAAAAACACGTCCGGCAAACCACAGGGGCTGTCCGAGGTGGCTGCTTCATGTATTGCCATCGCTAATTATGTCTGCCCGGCGAGGTATTGCTTGTGATGTCTCGGCAATAAGAGGAGACGATGCGGAGGACGCTGGGGAGATAAAACACAGAACAAAGAAAAAGAGGCGGGGACTACCCAGTACAAACGCACAGCACGGGGAAGAGGGGGAGGGATCGTACACCCCCACTCCATCATCCACCCTATTCTCAGCTAGTCAGCAGTACACCGCACGTCTTCGGTATTCACACAACAACAAAAAGAAAAGCCGTGACTCCGCCTCCGTCGTGCATCAATACAAGTCAGCGATGTGGTGGCGATACTTGACCTGAATTTCGTTGTACAGTGCTGCCTTGTACTCATCATTCGTGTAGGTGTGTTCATCCACTAATGGCAGCACGATCGGTTCCAGGTTCTGCAACTTCTCCAACTCGCCTGCGCGCACAAACGGTGCAACGTAGGGGTGCTGCAGCGCCTCGATCGCCGACAGTCGCTTCGTTGGATTGAATACGATCAGCTTCGTCATGAGGTCTGTCGCCTCGCTATCCTTCAGGTTTTTGTTTTCGATGAGAGGTGAGAGATTCAGCGGAATGGGCAGCGAGGCCATCAGCTTTTCTATCTCCGGTGAATGCAGGCTGCTAATGTCCGCCTCGCTCGGCATACCGATGGCCTCGACAATAAGACGCAGCTGGTCGAAGGTGCTGCGACCCTCAAAGAGTGGATGTCCGAGGAGCATCTCACCAATCATGCAGCCCATAGCCCACATGTCCATCGCGGTCGAGTAGGCCTTCGACTTCACCAGAATCTCCGGCGACCGGTACCAGCGCGTGGCGATGTAGTCGGTCAAATCCAAGAACTCATGCTCGTTGTCGAAGCCGCTGCGAAACGTGCGGGCGAGACCGAAATCGCCGATTTTGATGCTGCAGTCGCTGCTAACAAAGACGTTGGCTGGCTTCAAGTCCCGGTGAATAATGTTCTGCGCGTGCAGCTGCGCGACTGTCTTGAGCATCTGATACGTTAAGTAGCGTTTGTGCTCCCGCTGCAGCAGCTTTTTGCGAATAACCGCAGTGAGATCTGTCTCCACCAGTTCAAAGACGAGGTAAAGGTCAATGTCATTGGCGGCGCGAATTACGTTGAGCAGCCCCACAACAGATGGATTGCTGTGCAGGCGCTGCAGCAACATCACCTCACGGTACGTGCGCTGTGCGTCCTGCACGTTGCCAAACGCATCGTACACCTTTTTCAAAGCAACGTAGCGACCTGTGCGGCGGTCGACAGCACACCACACCACTCCGTAGGCACCGCTGCCAATGTGTCGGAGAATGCGGTAGCGTTGCTCTACCTCACCATCAATGCCATACGAGGCCATTCTAAGAAACAAAAGGAAATAAAAGAAAATTATAAGGAACACACACAGAGCAAATCAGTTGGGAATGCACGAAAAGCAGCAGTGTGAGTGGGATTGAGCACGACAGGAGACCGGAGGTATGGGTAGATATATACGCAGCACGGGCACAAAGCAGCAAGGAGTAGGGGAGAAGCCTGCGTGACGTGCAAGGGGCTCGGCGAAAACAAAAAACTGCTCTGAGTAAGTCGTCGGTCTTGTGGGACGCAAACCTAAAACACTTCCTTTTTGAAATTGTGCCGGCGTCACCTGTGGGAAAGCCAACGGAACGGTTTAGCGACAATACCACAGGGAGAAAAAACACACGCGGAGAGTCGAGGAGGTTAAAGTGAGGGAAAGGGGAGAGAGGTGGCCGTCGAGTGAAGCGAGAATCCTACACAACGCCAAAGGTGGTCACACACACACACACACCAAAAAAAAAAAAACGCTTCACGTGCACAGCAACAAAGCCAAACTGTGGGAGGCTGCACACAGGACGTAGCACGATGCTGTGCCAATGCTAAAAGACATTCGAATGCCATGGCGGTAGAGAGAAAGCGACAAGATGCTCGCGAGGCGTCGCCTCATTTCTGTTTAGCTGCTTTCTCCTCCCACATTTGCAGCACTCGTTCTTCTCTTTTGACTTCCTTCGCGTAGTCCGTAAAACAAGCGTTGAAGTCTTCAGTGAATTTCCCCTCAACCAGAAAAAAGGAAAGAGCGCAATGCAAGACGTACACACCCGTGCTTATTTTTCTGCTGTTGTGTTTTCCTCTCCTTTTGTGGACGACAACGTGACAACAATGGAGAAGAAAAACAGTCGACCCACTCCGCCACCCCTCAGCTTGTGTCATCGACACAGTCGAAGAGCACAGTCACTGGAATAGGTACTTGGCTTTATTCCATATACATGCGTGTACATGTAAGGATCGGCGTTTACCTTTTATTACACAGCCATGAAATTGAAGACAGAAAAGAAAGGAATTAAGCCGCAGAGTACCGTGACTACAAAGTTTTACAATAAAACGGTAAAGACTGCTGCGTCCAGTGGCGATAATAGAAAAGTAAAACAAATTAGATGGGTAGCCGCCGAGTCAGCAATATCAGCAAGAAAGCACATGACGTCGGTAGGTTCTTGTACAGCCGTTATATATATAGGAAGAGATGAGAAGAGGGAGGATGTCAGAAGTAGGCTCATCATAAACAAGCCCCTATTTTAAATTCTTTTAATTTTGATGCTTCTGTTAGGGATGAAGGCAACTACTACAGTTAAAATACAAAGTGACCGCTTCTCTCCTTCTCTCCGAGACTCAATGATCTGTTCTTTGAAAACAACAACGACGACACAAGAGACGATCACGCGTTGGCCACGTCGTCCAAACGGAGAGTTGCATGTAGCGAAGGATGCTAGCAAAAGAAAGATGAATTAATAAAAAAAAAGACACATATAATTGAGCTTTCATGGAGAGAAGAGGTCTCCGAGATTTCTGTCTGAGGCGCCGTCAAAGCTGCCTGCATCAGCAGGGACATATTAAACCGCTGCCTCGTTCTTGGGCAGGGCTGGGCTCACTTTTTTTTTTACGTGCATATGAGTTTGTGTATGGATGCGTGTACAGTGATTCACAACGTCAACCTTCCCGCTACAAAAAAAAGGACGAAATACAAGGAACGGCCTTATTCAAGTACACAAACACACACACACACACACACACAAACACATAAAGGCAAATAGAATACAACTCGCGCAGACAAAAGGTGTGCTAAACTGCACGCACGTGAAGAAAGAAAGAAGTAATAATAATAATAAAACAGTAACACAAACGTTAAAGAGAACAGCAGATGTAATTGTGATTACAGAGGTCCCCTCACACGCTTGCCTCAGAAACGCGTACACCGAGAAGAGAAACAGCCCCGATAATGATAACAAAAAAAAGCTCATAGATGACTGCGTAGATCTCTCAAGATGCTAACGTGCAAGAAAAAAAAGAAGAAATAGAAAACGCGTACTTTATCTGAACACGCGTGCTCCACCAACTCCAATCACCCCACTTCGAGTTGCCACCGCTGCGACCTTTTCGACTCTAAAGACGCAACGATTTGCAAAGTAGTTTCCTGAAAGCAAATAAACGCCGGCAGAGCCCTTTCAAAACACACCCACCAAGGCGTAAGTACGAGTATCCCACTCAACTCTCCAAAAACAAAAAGCGTATACACCAAAAAGGCACGTTTAACAAAGCACCAAAAAAAAAAAGAACATATAATACTATTGTTCTAGATTATGTTACGATACTGGTTAGAGTCTCATTGCATCAAGAACGCACACACCAGTACAGCGTATCCCCGACAGTGATTTCTACGATCTTTTCTTTACGTACGGATACGGGGAGGGTCCGGGGGTGGGGGAGGGGCCATGCGAGGTCCGCGCGTGGACGTGTCTGTTGTGCAGCGCTCTCGGCTCCGTCCACCTTTTCTCTTTTTCCTTTGCCGAAGTGCCACACAGGAACGCAACACACAACGCGGAGGGAAGAAACAACAACTGCAGCAAAAAAACACTCTCGTTCTACGTGTGGCGGTGTGGACCGCAACGGGAACTGTAAAAGAGACTGAGGACTGCTGCCTCGCGTTCCCAGCTCGACGTCCCTCACCACCTCTGCGTTAGGACTTTGCTCATGGGGAGTGCCACATCAAGACGGACGTTGCACGCGACCGAGTGGGGGAGAGTGAGGGAGGGGGGGGCTAAAGCGGAGGGACGGGACGGTGTGGTCGGTAGTCGAAGCTTATGGCAGGGGGATATAGCACGTGGCTTCGTTGGTGGCACTTGCGGATGTGTGTGCGTGTGGTCCGAAGTATGTGGGAGTGTGGCTGTCCAGGGAAAGGGGAGGGGGTGTAATGGTTTCGTGCTGTACCGGAGGTACCACCAGGCTGACGACGACCCGCCACGACGACCAGTGCCGCCGGCACCGCCGACTGCGTGCGCGAATCACCACGGCGTACCACGTCCAGCGGGTGGCGGTGCCACGGGCGCCGGGCGACCACTTCGCTGTTGTACTGCCTCCACACGCCGTGTCTCATGGGCACACCGCTCGACTGGCCACAGCCGTAGCTCTACGACTTGAGCTAGCCGGCGAAGCACGCACGGGCGATGTTGCCTGGGGCGGCACCATCTCGTCGGCGAGAAGGGGAGGTGTGCCATGTTGAGGAGCCACCACATGTCGGCGAGGGTGGCCCGTAGGTCGCGTGGTAGGTCTCGCGGTGGCGGAAGGACGCGCCGGAGAAGGGGCTGCTGATGAAGATGGGGCAGTAGATGAGCGTGTTGTAGTGGTGGCTGTGCGACGAGTTGTGGGCTAGGACACGGCAGTACATACGAGCCCCCATGAAACTGCTGGCGCGAACTTGCGGCGCTACTTGGGTCAGTAGCTAAGCATGGACTGGACCCTAGTCTAGGTCCGACGCAGCTTCCTTCGGATGCACCTCCCAGAACACGGTCCTGGTGATCCGCGCACGGTGGACACGGCTGCTTAGACATACTGTAACCTAGAAGAAAGCTCCGAAGACCGGCAGACAGGAGCTTCGGCTTGGAGTACCCGACGCTACGGGCCAGAACGCCGCATACAGTGTCGCACCATGGCAAAACAGAAACTGATGTTGTTCAGCCACCTCGACCTACGCCTCGTCCCACGGGGGCCGCGTCTTGGAGCGCGTCTGGTACAGACCGGTTGTAGTTGCGTGTGTTCGACAGCGGCAGGAAAGTTTGATATGCTTATGTCGCGTGTGCTGTGCTACCCAACGCGGCGAGCGGTAATGGAAACCGCCTGGTGTGCCCTGGCGGTGCTACGCGGGGGGGCATGCCGTAGTGGTAGGAGCACCTCGACGACGTCCTGGTGACGCAGTGGTTGCTGACCATGCACGCGCACGAGGCGCCTATGGGCCGGAACGTCTGGTTGCCGTCGATGTGCAAGGCCGACTCGCCGTAGCTACACGTGACGGAGCTGCCGACGGCCGTTGTACATGGAACGCTCATGCCCATAGACGGGGGAGCTGTCGAAGGCAGCGTACCACCTGATGAGGGCGGGGTGGCAGCGGTTGCCGGTCACGTCCTACAGCGTCTGGGTCATGCTGCCGTACCCGACGGGTGCGTGACGACGTCGACCGAACGGTCAAGGGCTCATGACGACCACATATCCAAGCAGACCGGGACTCTCGCGGACGGGACCGACCCAGGTAGGAGCGGTCGAGCCCTGAAGGGTCACGATGGGGTCGCCGCCGCTCCTAAGGAGGCCAAGGGTCTGGTGAGGGTAGTGCTGCTGCTGGTGGTGCCCGAGTAGGGACGCTGTGGTGGTGGTGGTGATGCCGTCGGGGGCAGCTTTGGTGGTGGTGATGGTGCTGGGCGACGTGGCGGCAGCTTGTGCCCACGACTCCGGCTACCGCACCCAGAGCGCACACTGCTGCGGCTTTCTTCCCCGCCTCGCAACGGAAGCCTGACGACGTCCCGCAGTTGCTGCCACAACACGAACCATGACGCTAGTGTTCGTTTTCCTTACTTTCTTTTCTAGC
>OESO01000035.1:466304-597065 GCA_900240985.1 Crithidia bombi | reverse complement strand
AAGGCAGCAGCAGGGCCACCTGCAAAGTTTGTTCACCCGTATGATGCACCCATGAGCATTCAGCGCAGTGGCGCTCACGGGTCACACAACTCTTTTGCGCGTAATATATGAGCTGGCAATATGAGCGAACAGGCTGCGTATCCGTCAATCAATACATAAGCCGCCAGCACCAGCGTACGGTCTGCCTTCGTGCCGAGCATTCCCTCCCCAGCCCAAACGTTAAGACGGCATCTCAGCAAGCCACACGTAATCATCGGACTTAGGTAAGCAGGCGTGCGCAGAGACAGATGACTCGAGAGGGGGCGCCCTAGACACAACAAGACCTTGACACTGCTGCCTAGACCTACTAGCCAAACCTGCAATAAAAGAGCGAGAACCGGACCCCGCCTGAATGCAGCGACGTCGTAGCTGCGCGACGATGCCGCCGTCGTAGGTTCTTTTCCTTGCTGGGGCGGCTTCAGCTGGCTCTGCGGTGGGTGGTGTGAGCCGGGCCGTGATCGGTAGTGCGACTGTTGCCTGGCTCGAAGCTTAAGTCCGAACGTGAGACTTTGAGGTGGTTTTAGAGGGTGAAAGGGTTTGAACTGGCAACCACAGAGAGCGAGGGTCGAGAAACGCTTATCTGGCTCCACATCACGCTATACGGAAGACAGAGATCGAAACAAACGAGAGTTACCACACACGCTATGCGAGGCTCTCTTACGGGTGGACAGACTGAGAGCATGTCATAGAGTCGCTCAAAGTCCGACTATTCAGCTCCACTGGTGCATACGTCCGCCACGCACTGTGACGGATGCCGTTCACGGAGCTTTGCCTTCATATCACGGATGAAGGTCCGTCAGATCTAGCCGGAACTCGCGATCGAGGTAGCTAATGACGATAGGTAGCTCTTTCCGTGAGGACTGGGTATTGTGCCGACCGCAGCTCCAACAGATGCCGTGGATTACTCAAACATGACTAAGGCACCTCTATTGATGCGGCCGTAGCTTTTCTAAGGAGGCCCAGAGAGGCGAGACAGCAGCTGCAGACGAGAGCACCTTCACGATCATTAACGTCCCCTTCAAACCAGGTGCGTCACACACATTGAGTCTGGCTAGCAGCCAACTTAGGCGAGCCCGCATAGACGCACTGCTTGAACCGAGACGAGGCTGCGGCGTACACCCACATATGTCTGTGAAGGAGTAGAGAGATCTTGAATTGGAGTGGGTACACCATCGAAATGACGGCTTGAGTGGCACAACAAAGGCCATACATCCATGCAACGCTTTGAAGGGATCCAGAACACTTGAACTGCGCACACGCGCCTAACGTAGTTGATGCGCTGACTGGTTGACGCAGGAAGCTGAAACAGCTGCGCAGCCGTGTCTCATAAGCTTTTCGAGGAGGAGCCGCCATGACGACGAATGGGCGGGTGCACGCGCAGAGTGAATACACACGAACACGACAGACGACACAGCGACAACAGGCAGCGGCAGCCAGGCTTAACGACTCCTGCTCCGGCCTTCGACGTCCAAAGAGGAGGACAGGCGCACTCTGCGTTGACAACGGGGAGGCCGCGCGACAAGTGACGACGAAGAAAAAAAGTAGTCGAAGAAGATGCGTGTGTGTCATGATGAGAGGAAACGAGGGTGAAAGATAGGAGGCGTCCAGAGCTGATGTGGTGCTTTGTAGTGCTGTTGCTTTTCATTGCTATTACAGTGTCGCATATCTATTATCATTATTATTTGATCTCCATGTGCCCTGGACGTTTCCATGGAGGGGAAGGGAAGAGGGGCGGGGGGGAAGGGCTCATACACCAGCTTCATCTAAACCGGTCCCCGTCGACTATGCTTCAAGGCCTACCTCGATGGGGAGTGCAACACAACGCGATCACGGGTCCGGCACAGGTTGCCACACTGCAACATAACACACACACACACACACACACACACACACACACACACACACACTTCCGCAGTGAGACGCATCACTCGCCTTGACGCTTGTCTTATGTGGGAATATGAGAGAACGAAAAGGATGACAAAGAATGAAGTAGTTCTTCAATACTTATTTTTAACTCAACAGGGGTAGCCGAAAATGACACAGATGCGATAAGAAGGGCCGCTGCTCAGCTACTGACATCATCCACCAAACTCCGGCGGTATTGTTCCAGCTCACGAGGAAAGATGGCACTGTCTGCGTACAGCCAGCGAACCACAAACCAGTTGCCTTCACTCACTTGCACGCCGTACACACGCAAGCTTGTCTCCGGTGGGGCCGCAGCGAGTCCCTCCACAGCAAACGTGTCTTGTCCCACCCCGTTCAGCTTACGCTGCGGGCGACTCGGCGTCAGGAACAGCGACGCCAGATAAGCAAAAAACACTTCCAGCTCACGCGTGTGCAGTTCTGTCATGCAGCGCAGCTCCACCTCGAAGACGTCCATCACCTCGTCGGATGCGGTGGTGATGAAAAGAGTGACAAAAGGATCGTGAGGGTGCTCGCACACTGTCGTGCAAAACTGCTCGGGTGGTGGTAAGGGAATGACAAGAGAAGGTGCGACGTAGGCGTTGATCGGCGCCGCCGCATCATCCGTCGACGCAACTCGCGCCGTCACCGAGCTCAGTGGTGCAGGAGTGTCACCCATCGGTGTCGATGCGGATATTATGTGGTCCATCGTAAGCGTGATGGTAACGTGGTCATCGCGTAGCAGCGTTGCTCCATCGAGTGGCGGCGTGGGCCACAAGTTCAAAGATCGAACCTCGACCTTGGCGTACCACGCGGCGTTGCTTTGGCTGCCACCGGATGGCGTCAGCGTCAGTGAGCTGCGACGCCCATTCGCTGGCTCCTCGGCACGCGCTACGAGATCGACAGGCACCTGCAATGTGTAGGCCCCGTCGCTGCCCGGTGCCCGCAGCTGGAAAACGTTGTGTCCCCGTCTGCTGCTGCCCTCATTGCTTTTGCTGCCTGTACGAGTCATGGTGCTGTCACCCTCGCTCTCGTGCAGGCGTGCGCTTTGGGCGGTGTAGATCAGATCGGAGAGCCGCTCTTCATAGGCGCCGGTGTGCGTCTGCAGCTGAATTGTGTACGCCACGCCGTGAGAGACGAGGTAGAAACTCGTTAAGATGACCGGTGACGGCCCCACATGCATGTTCACGTAGGACTCCATCACTGTCGTGGCAATGTTACGTGCGGCAGTCGACAGCTTCACCTTAAAGTACGTCTTCGTGGTGTCCGCTGCGGCTCGCGCGCGGGCCAGCGAGCGCTGCACGTACAAGTCCGTTGTCATGCCGTTGCTGTCAGCATCGTTTTCCACAGCCGCGCAGCTCTCCGCCATGACACTGAGACGTGAGCCGTCCTCGTGCAAAAAACGCAGGACCTCCAGTGGGTATCGATAGGTGACGGATTCCTCGCTGTAGCCACGCGCAACGGCGGCGGAGAGGGCCGCCACGTGAGCCTGAAGCGCCCCACCAGGTGTACGAGAACGAGTGCGTTCCGGTGACACGGACTCGATCGACATCTCCACCTTGCTGGGTTTTAAAAAAAGCGATGGCGCGAGCCGCACGGAGGGAGAATGGATGGTGCATTTGTTGTTGCTAGCTGCCTCGCTGGCCGACACAGGGGATGACGTGGTGTGACGGAGACTGGCTTCACGAAGGCTGGCTTTCGAGTCGCCTAAGCTCGTGCTGGCGCTGCGGCCGCGCAGATTATTAGCCAAGGTACACGACACCGCTTGAATGGTGTTGTTGACGGAAAGAAGAGTGTCGTGCAGCCAGTGGAAGGCACCACCGTCAGAGTTGTTCGGGTGCTGCTCGCTGCTGCCGTAGCGGGAGAGATCTGAAAACGAGGCCGACGGGCTGCCACGGGGAGCTGCGTTCGTGGAGGGGGAGGAGAGGGCGGCGCGTGGAACACCAGCGTCGAGAAGTTCCGCACGGGTGTAGCCTTCGTCTAGCAACGTCTGTGGTGATGAGCCATCATAGAGGCGTTGAAGAATTGCCCGACGGCGCTGCTGTGGATCGGCGGAGAGCTTCAATGTGGTACAGTAGTAGGCGAAGGCTCCGACAGCAACGATGACGGGTAAGCCCCAGCCACCCTTGCTCCTCGAGTCCATTTGCTTTTTGTTAATAACGGTGTCCATATGTGTGAAGTTTGATGTGAAAAGAAAGTACAATAAAAAGGAGGAAGTGTGCGATCGCACACAGTTACTCGAGCAAGCCTTCGTTGGGGGAACTAAGAATGACCCATTCGAATCCAGTGTTTAGCCTCTCAGATCACCGGCGAGTTACGAAGCGGGTCGAGGAGGGGGGAGGGGGGTTAGGGTACTTCACTGTGGCGAGCTGATCACATAAGAGGCCATAAAAGAAAAGACAAGAAAGAGAATAAGAAAAATCGACAAACAAAGATCTATCGAAAACTGTCTCCGGTTCCTGACGCGCAGTGAGCCACGCGTATGCCCAGCTTCAAACAAATAAACAGAAAAAGAAACAAGTCCGTTTGGATTAAATCGTCTTCGACAGTTTTGAAGAGCGCCACGATTTGCACGACGAGTTCCCCCGTTTTGTTTTCCCTTTTTTTTGCTTACACAAAAGATGTCTCAGCCGAACAAACAACAATCAGTCGCCTCACAGTAACAACAAAACAAACAAACAAGAAAGCAATTCAGAAAAAGGTGTCGGAGATGGGCATGACGAGACGCGTAACTGTGAGGGACTTGGTTAGTCAAAAAAAAAAAAAAACGTTGAGGAGACGCTGGATCCTCGATTTGCGTTTCTCTGTGTATGTCTGTTGTGCTTTTGTTTTCTGAATTGCGGTGCCAATCCCTGATGTTGCCAGACGGTCTACTGTCGAGACAGATAGAAGTACGGGAAAAGAGAGATGCTAATGATAGAAAACAGCAACAAAAGGCCTCCGAAAAATGAAGGAAGGATTTGAAGAGCAAACCTTGAGAAGCTTCACCTCCATAAGTTTAGCGAGCAAGGAAGCTGCACTGGCGCGCACATACACACCCTCAGAGTTCAACGCGTGCACACCTGAACCAGTGTAGCATCTTGTTGAAACGCTACCCAGCTTTGTTTCGTGTTCACCGTTTAGAGCACTCACCAGGTAGCAGAGGAAGAGGAATCAACCGCTAACAAATCATCGCGTACACGATTGTTTTGTGCGTCTTCTTTATTTTATGAAGAAAGGGGGAATCTCTCTCTTTTTTTGCTCGTCTATGGTCACCGAATGCCTCAGGTGAAAGCTGAAACACCCGCCCCCACACACGTGTGTTCCAACTCGATAAGATAACGAAAAGCTAAAACACAATAACAACAAAAGAGTGGGAACGGTGACGTGGGGCCAGGAGCCTAGCGAGCAGTGAAAAAAGATGGCAAAGAGCAGAGCACGTAACAGCAGGAGAAAACAACATGACGAGGGGCTGGCACAAAGAGGATAGAAAAACACGCACGCGCCGCTACGACGCTGTGTCCGGGCAGGCCGCAGCAGCGATCGATGCAGCCCTTGCAATTCGCTTGAACACCTCCACATCTGAAACCACGTCTTGTCGCGATCGAAGCTCCTTTCCACCGCTGCCAAACTCAATAAACCCGGTGTCTTGGTGAATGGCCACCTCCAGCCGCTGCCCGCGGCCCATCTCCACTAGCAGATCGTAGAGCTGCGTTTCCGTGAGATCGGCGTCGTCCATGTGCAAGCACAAGGAGCGCCAATGCACGTTGTCAAATGTCTTCGCCAGCAGCACGATATTGTGCTCCCGGAGCGCGTCACGGAGGACGGTCTTGGGAACGTAGTCCCCAGCTGCCTCCAGGGCAGCCGCTACGTCCACTGCGCAAAACAACTCACGCTTGTACGCCCGCTGTACAGCCAAGTACAGTGACGGTAGTGTGATGACGTCGTTGCAGTGCAGCACGTCGTGCAGCGCCGTCTGCCGCACTTCCTCACTCGCGCGAATGCACAACGCGCTACATGCAGCCCTGCAAAGTGCCTCAGCCTGCCGAATGTTCTCGTGCAGCTCGAAGAAGGCCTGAAAGGCACGCAGATAGTCATTCTGCTTCTGACGGTAGCACCCCAGTTCGAGCAGGTATGCGCACACAACGGCGTTGCGCTGCTGCGCCGCAGCATCGTCAAAGCGGGTGCGCGACGACAAGGAGAAGGACGAGGGCAATTTGGCTAAACTGTGATAAAGTGACATGCCTTTGTGCACGGCCGAGTCGACGTAGCGCGTGTCATCGGTGAGACGGGACGCCGTCAACGTGCGCGCCACGCACGCCAGCCGATCCACTACCGTGAAGCCGTCGTACGTGAACAACGCAGGGGACTGCAGCAGCTCGCGGTCAAAGACGAGAGCCTTCGCGTAGTTCTGCATCGTCGTGTACGCCGTCGCCACGACAGCAGCGAGGAGCAGCGTTTCCCCAGAGAGCGACGCCGTGGCTGATGTAGCGGAACGAAACTCCGGCATCGACCACAGCAATTCGCCCACCTCCGCCACACACTTGGCACCAGAGACGGTGCGTGCGCGACGCAGCAGCACGGCACAGAGTTGCGTGAAGAAGGACTTGCGCTCATCGTAGGCGACGGCGCGGAGACCGTTTTGTGCGGTGGCAGCTGCGCCACTTGCGTCTCCCCGCTCCAGTGCCTGGTCCACGCTGTCCCAGCAAGCGGAAGATGATGGAGAGGTGAAGGCCATGGGCGATACTATCGACGGACGGTTTTGCTACGGTGTTTGCCTTTTTTTTTTAGTGTACGGTGCAGGCAGCACTGATCCTTTTCCCACCGCAACGAGGCAACGTTTTTTTTTTTTGCTTTGTAAATGAAGAGCTTGTTGGCGAGCGTTGCGGAAGTAGGAGCAGCGGCGCCGCCGAATTATAATGGGTCAAGAGCAGATGAAAACAGCGAAGAATACAAAAAAAAAGGGAGAAGCAAGGATGAAGCCATGAGCAAGAGAACATCAACATCTACCTGTCTTTTTTTTCGGTGTGGAATTGAATGGGTTCAACCAGATGAAGAAGCAGAAAGGAGCAACCACACATCCAAATAACGTAAGAGGGTCTCGACAACGTTTGGGGGCCGTCCCCTGCCTGTAAAGGGAGCGTCGAGACGAGCCGCAAGCTACGCTCAGTGGAGCATCAACAAAGCACCGATCGACTCTTCAGCGTGGGCGACGCATGTCGGTACAGAACAGCAAAAAGATGTTCTATTGTGGTTTGTTGCCATTTCCCTTTCATAGAAGAGAGAGATTAAAGAAAGAAGCAAGAAAAAGACGAATCAAGTTCTTAATCACCAGTCCATCGCCTTATGTTATACGCGCCCTTTTATTCGATTGCAGCGCCACCTGCACCACTTCGCCGCACTTACTTGCGTGGCTTCTTTTTGGCAAGGAAGAAGTCCATTGTGTCCTTCATCGAGTCGCGAGAATCCGCCTGCTTCGCACCATCGGCGCGCTCACGCTTTCCTTGGCGGGCCTTTGCAACGGTCGAGGCCAGCTGCGCCACGTCGTCGGCCACACGCTTGTCTTTCTGCGCCACCTCCAGGTGAAAGCGCGGGTCAGACAGCAGCTTCGACTTGAAGCGTTCGTCGATTTGGTCTACAGCCTTCTGCGCCTCCTGCTCGCGCCGCACGTGCTGCACCTGTTGCGTAACACCCAGCCGACTCGCAGCACGCATCTTCTTTTTCGCTGCCCGCTCCTCTGCCACGCGCTGCTTCACCTCTTTTGCATGGGCCTTGCGGCGCTCCTTGCCGCTCGTACGCACCGCCCCGTCATCGTCGGTGCCCATCAACTCCTTCAGCTTCTGGCGGTTTTCGGCCTGGTGATCTACCTGCGCAGCCTTCTCGGCCTCGCGCTCCTGTCGCAGCATGTCCTTCTTCGATTTCTTCATCTCCTTTCGACGAAGCTTGTACTTGAGCTCCGCCTGCATGGCGAGGTCGGCGGACTTGAGCTTCTGCTTCAGACGGGCGTCGCGTTGCAGCCCAGCCGCCTTGGTGTCGGCGTCGAGGTCCAACGTCGCCTCCATATCACCGGTGACCTCGCCCTCCTCTACCGCCTCTCCCTCGTCTTCGCCCTCCTCGTCGTCCATTTCCACATCACTGAAGCGGTTGAGGGAGTCGTCATCGCTGCCGCTATTGTCGCTGAGGTGGTCGACGTCGCTGCCGGACTTTTCCTCTTCCTCTTCCAGCTCCTCTGGGATGCCACCCACTTCCTCCAGCAACGCGGCATACTTGCGACGAATCAAAAGTTTCTCACGGGCCCTTTTCTCCTGGTCGACCGGGCTGCCGTCTCCCTCCTCGTCCGAGTCGGCCGGTGCCAGGTAAGCTGCAATGTCGTCCTCCTCCGTTGTGCCAGTAAAGCTGTCTTGCACAGACTGGTGGCGGAAGACGTCGTCCTGGTCCCATGAGATGCGAAACTTGCTTTGGCTCATCGCGCTCATTTTAAAAGATGCGAGGGGGCGGAAGTTGGCGGGAATGTGATCAGCCCGGCTCACCGGATGCTCAAAGACTTCATCGTCGTCGATGTAGCGTAGGTCGAGCACGACGCCACTCGCCTCGATGTCCATGCCGTCCAGCTCATTGTACACCGCCGCCGCCGTATCAGCGGAGTCGAAAGTGGCCACGGCATAGTAGTACTTCATGCGGTTCATCTCGTAGCGGCGGAACTTACCGTTCGAGAAGAACTCGCCATTCTCGCCTTGCTCGTACATCATGTTGGGGTCGTCATCGGCCCAGCCGTCGCTGCGCGGCTCGCTGACTTCGTCGTCGGACACCTCCTCTGGCAGCTCCACCATCTCCGGCATCGCACCCTCGCCTCCTTCCCCCTCCCCATCGGCAGGGGCTGCCTCATCCGCCTCGCCAGGCTTCACCCAGAGGTCCGGCCCGTGCATTTTCTCGTACTCGATCATCTTTTTCCCAAAGTCGCTCATGTACACACAGACGTCGTGCAGCTGCCCGCCAAGCGGGAGGGCATGAAACAGAATGGCGTAGAGGTCGACGGCGCGGACATGGTCCCAGTCGCAGTTGACGATGGCGACACGACGGCGCGCCTCAATAAACTCCACCGGCTCCGGCGCCCAGGCGCTCACCTCGTCGTCCAGCGCCTCCTCCTCCTCCGGCGGCAGCGAGCCGTCCTCCGACACCGCGACCTCTGCATCAGCATCATCAACGCTGTCCTCGTCGCTTGCCGTGGCAGAGGTGTCGTCTTCTCTTACCTCCTCCTCTTCCACGCTGACGGCGTCGTCATCGATATCATCATCATCGTTGTTGTCCTTCGCGTGTGGGACGAGGTGCTTCCTGAAACGAGGGTCCTCACGTGCGGCCCGCTCAGCAGCGTCGCGGCTGCGCCGGTGCGATTGCCGGCCCGCCTGCGCAGACACCTGAAAGCGTGGGTCGGTGAATCGAGCTGCAAAGCGGCGGTCACCGTTTCCACGCCCACCACGTCCGCGGCCACCGACACTGCCGCCACGGTAGTTCGAGCCGCCACCGCGGCCTCGAGAGGAGCTTTGGAGTGTTTTCATGTCACTTTCCTGTGTGTGCGTGTGTGTTGTAATTACTCTCAGCCTAGTTAAGTGCAAAAACAAAGGGGGGGAAGCAGTGAGCCTCTCAAAGTGTGAGGGGAGGACAATGAAGCGGGAGGGAGCGTGTGTGTGTGTTTGTGTTGGGGGGATGACTCCCTGTTTGAGCTACAAATCATCACACCTGCCAAGGAAGCGGCGCATCACAAAGCTCCTTTTTCTTCCTTTCTTCAAGACTCGTGGAGAGAACACCGTGCCACCCGATGTACTTCCACGTATGGGCACGGAGCAGCCGTGACCGAAAGCGACCAGCATTCCCGTCTCAGCGTTGTAGGCATTTTTATACAGCTGGAGAACTCTCACTGCTAGCTGCGGAAGCGTTTGACCTTCTATTTGCTGTGGCTGCCACGCGGGGACAACAAGCGCACGACAAGAGGAGAGTAAAATCCAAATAGAAGCGTAATAAACCGAATACACACACACACACACAAGCCCAGACCACTGCCACTGCCAAGAAAAAAAAAATGGAAGGCCATCATGTAAATGGTGTCGAATGATGAAGCCCGGCCGTCCGACAAGAACAACAAAAAACAAACAACAAAAAGAAAGCAATGCGTTGAAGGAGTGGGCGGTGAGAAGGGGAGAGGAGGAACAGCGAAGGAGGAAACAGTGAAAAACGCCAAAAGAAAGTCACCTCCCCTCCCCTCATTACCACCAACAAATCAACAAGAGTAAGTAAAAGCTAAACTGTAACGCACATAGGACGAGAGGTTAGGGAGGGAGGGGGGTGGGGATTGGAACGGAAACAATACCAAACAAATAATCAGAGCCCAACAGCGCCATCCACGGCTGTACACATGCGTGACCACCACCACAAGAAAAAAAAAAAGGAACGAGCAGCCATGCAAAGCACTGCGGGCCTTATGCCGCTCGCAGGAGCGAGAGTGAATAAGCGCACTGTCCCTCAGCAAGACTCAACCGCTATTACATTGCGTACATTCATGCACATACGTAGATCACTCTCTCTTGATATACGGAAGTACCACACCATGCACTCTCCTTCCATTTTTTTCTTTTGGAGGGGATTCGTTTATGTCAGCTTCTTCTTCCGCATGCACTCCTGAAGGTAGCTCACGGCGCCGTTCACGTTGCCGATAAGGCAGACCCAGAGGAACACGATGGCGCAGCCCCACATCCCATAAATCGGGTAGATGGCTACGATCAACAGGCAAGGACCGAAACAGATAAGAATTGACGCGATCAAGATGTAAGCCTCGTGTTTGCGGTACCACATCGGGTCCTTCGGAATCATAAAGGCCGCCGTGACACCCCACATCGCAAAGAACGCGGCGATGCAGAAAAATGCGGGGTACAAGTAAAGGTTGTTGGTGCGCTTGGCAGAGATGCACTCGTGAATCATACCAGTTGAGTAGATGATGCAGAAAAGAACCGTGGAGATGATCGACCGCCGCACGCAACTCAGCGCCGTCTCCGGGTCCATTCTGCCGGTGTTGGGATGCATGTTTCCTTACGCTTGTGTTTTAGCGACTTCAAAAATACCTGTTTTTTTTTCGCAGTTTTTTACGTCGTGTAGTGGTGAATGGAAGGCAACAAGAAAGGTGCCAGAGCAGAAAAAAGGTCGATGGGAATCGCACAGCACAAAAATCACTCTATTTCACGTTGCTAAGAGAGAGTTTAAAAAGAGGTTTGTGTGTCGGTGACGAGAGGGGGAGGGGGTGGGGGAGAGCTTCTAAGAAATAATGTGCGCTGACGTTTGGTAGGCAGCGCAACACCCGTTTCATTGACACTGTCACAGCCGAGCTGCTGCGGAACAAAGAGAGCATTTTCCTTTCGTTTACAAGAGTCCACTATGAGAAGAGTGTTGGTTTCGATGTGGTTGGAGCACAGGACAGAAAGCCGGCACCTCGTACATCAGAGACGCGCACACAAAAAAGAAGGGAGAGAGCAGTGTCGTCAGCACTTTCCAAAAGTCGCCTTTATGTCGCTACGGTATACTCCACATGTGCGTGTGTGTACAGTTAGAGAGAGATGCGCGTCTACATGAGGGCACACGCGACAACAGCAACATAAAAAAGAAAAAGGAGAGAACGAGAAGAAACATCTCCAGCGGTGACGAAACTGCGACAACATAGCAAAGAGAAAGAAGGAACAGAGGTAACAATAGTCAAGGGTATTTTACATAAACACACACACACACACACCGAAAACAATCAGCAACGTGCAGATTTCAAAAACGGGGAGTTCGAAACAAGCAAACAGCAACAAAAAACTGCCGAGACTATCATATATATATATATATATATGCTGTAAAAGCTGTGTTGCGGTATCCACTGATTCGTGCACCACACTACGACGTGTTCTCGAAGATCGATGTATCGGCCCCAAGTGTCTTGAGTCGCCGCAGCGTCACGGCTTCCAAAATCTCCATCTCTTCTGGTTTCAGCACATCGCCGCTGAGGGCCGTCACGGGGCTGCTAATGGCAGTGGCCCCGGCGTCTGACGTGTACGGAACCGCTGGCGTGAGCTCCACCGGCACGTCGATACTCGTGATGGATTTGAAGATATCCGCCGCTGCAGCGGACGCTGGAGCAGTGGTCGGCTTTTCCTTTACCCTTTGCTGCACAGCACGCTTGATCCCACCCGAGACAGAAAGATGGGTAGCGCTGGTGGATGAAAGCAGCGAGCGTCGCGGGCCACCATCAGTGCCACTGCCGCCTTTGCCGTCCATTGTTTTCTGCAGGGATCCCAAGTCACGCCGCAGGAGATCCTCCTCGAGGGCGCCGACTTTCTTCTCCAGTCGCGCCGTCTGCTGCATGGCTGAGACCCAATTCGCCTCCATGTTCGTGGCGTGCTGACACACGTCTCTCACATTAGCCATGGGACGCAGTGGCGTCGACTTGCGCAGGGCGGCCTGCTGCAACGATTTCAGTGCGTCGCGTGCCTCATTGGCGCTCTGCTGCTCACGCGGGTCGCTGACGGTGGTGCGGTAAATTAGCAGCGGCGGTACCGCAAAGTCGTCCATCACCTTGTCTTCAGGTCGCATATCGAGACTGGCGGCGTACCTCGCCGTGGCGTGCAGCGTCGTTGGCATGTAGAAGCGATTTGCCCACTCCGTCATCATCGCATCGTAGTGCGCGGAGAGAATGTAGGAGAGCAGCACGGCGGTCTGGGCGGTGGCCTCTTCGTTGTGGCGGTGAAACGGGACTGGGTGTAGCGGCGAGCCAATGAGGTGCACCACTGCCATCACCGAGGCGAAGTTAGCGGGGGTGGTGGCACTCGTACGAGACGCTGTCATCGTCGCTGCTGCCGATGTCGACGGAGGCGACGCGCCTGCCACGACGGTGCGCTCAGCGTAGCGGTCGTACACCGGCACCAACAGCTGCGCTGCGTTCGTCTGCTCCATCAACTCTGTCAAGGACAAATCCGTCGTCAGCCCCTGCGCCGTCGTGGAAGCCAGGTGAGGTGCGGGAATCATGTTCAGTGCGACGCCTGTCTGACACACCACGCACGGCACCGACGCCTCTGGGGTGCGGTACGGTGCGGAGTGGGCGAGGGAGGCCAACTCGCGGCCCACAACAAAGGGTGCCACGAGGTCAGAGGACGCGTTTTGACGTGGTCGCAGCCACAGCAGCGCCACACTCGCCCGGCACTGCACTGCGAGACTCTCCAAAATGCTGTACAGCGTGGCTGACACCAGGTCGAACGCGCTCACCATTCGCTTCAGCTGGTAAGAGGGCACTGCTCCGTCAAACATCTTCAGCGGGGCTACAGTGGCACTGGCCGGCATCAGCGGAGGCTGCTGACGAAAGAAGGTTAGGGTGGTACTGCCGAGGGTGGCGTTTGTCGCGGCGGCGGCCGAAGTGGCATCACGAGACGTCATGCGGGCAAGCGTCAGCCCATCCGCATCTGGCTTTTGGGCTGAGCTGTTTTGTGCAGCAGGTGTGCCGCGGCTGCCACGCCCGTCCTTCTGCCGTCCCTGCAGTGCCTGCAGCTCTTCCTCCACTGCACCGCACAGCTGCTGCAGGAGCTGCCGAATCTGCACGAGACGATGGTTATCTGCGCTCGTCTTGCCCTGCGTGTCGCGGACCAGTTGTGAGGTTTGACTGAGGTAGCGACCGACGCGATCGCTGAAGGAGGCAGGCGTCAGCAAAGTGTCAGGGAAGCTGTGCCCGCAGCTCGCACAGAGAAGCGTGGACATGTTTTGCTGGATGAAAAGCAGCTACCGTGCTTCACAGTAAAGCGTCACACGTTAGTAAAAGAGGAAGAGAAAGATAGAGTGATGAAGCGTACTGTGAACCTATTTCTGGTTGTGTGGTGCCTCCTTGCCGAGAACGAAAGCGACTGCCGTCCCAGCTGTGTCCTGACCACCGTGAAGCACAGAGCAAGGCAGGGTGACGGAAGAGAAGGAAGTGTGTACAAGGAGAGAGGAGGAGAGGAAGGGAGGGGGAGGGAGGAGATGGGAGCCAGTATGCAAAGCGAAAAAAAGCACTAGGAGAGGTTCAGGGACAGCTCAGAGGGCACCACCACCACCACAGTACAGCAATTGTCTTTCATTTCCTCCAGTACCTGTAGCCTGGCACTCCTGGTACCCCTTCTGTTTAACTCAACGCGACGAGAATATGCAGAGGTGACTTCAGCTTTCTCTTGTTCGGTCGGATCAATGCCGTTTTTCATCTCTCTTTGCTTTTCAGCCATGTTATTTCTATTCAGTGAAGCAAGATAATGTCCTTCCTGAAGGAAAAATAATTAAAAAAAAAACAGCCGTGGTCTGCCTCCACATCCAGCAAATGCAGACGCGATACCCAAGCACACACACACATACACGCCTGCGAGCCCGCTTTTCCCACTGGAGTTGATTCAGTTTGCAGCATATCCTCCAATGACAAATGGAGAAAAACATGCACAAACAAACAATGATAGTAGTTAATGTGTACTCCTTGTGCCGCAGAGAAAGTTACGTGAGGGCGCGGTGGTGCAGCAGCGGTCTTTTGAGAGCAAAGCGACTCACCTGCCACCGCAGCAAAACGGGTCTGCTTGGCTGAGTAACGGCGCGCGACACACACAAAAAAAAAGGGGGGGGCGACACTGTGACTTTTTTGGTTGCTTGCTGGATGAGGACGTTTACACCCTCTGTTTTCTTGGGAGGCTCCTCTTTCTTCCTCTGTCTTATCAGCCGGTCTTTGTTTAGTCGAACGCAAAGTCAGCGTCGTCGAGCGGCGCGCCGCGGTGCTCGTGAAACAGATTATCCAGCGGCATATTGTCATCTCGATCGTAGCGCATGGCCATGTCAAAAAACGTTTCGTTCTCCCCACCTGCATCGTCATGGCGAGGGTGCAGATCCGCCTTGGCAGCTCCCGCCGCCTCTGCCGCATCCTTCCGCCGCTCCGCTCCTGTGCCGTCACGTTTGCGCTTGCGGGATTTGGCCGCCGTCGGCGCTGCCATCATCCCCTCCGTCTCCGCATCGGTCGGTGATGGTGATGCCGACGACGACAGCGTGCCACCCAGTGCGCCGCTTTCGATCTCGGCCACCAACGCAAGTTCCTCGGTGTTGAGCTTCTTTGTTTTCACAGGTGTCTGTGTCTCCTTCCTCTTTGCCTCGTATTGCTCGTGAAACGCCTTCACGTCGATCGGGTTCTTTTGATTCAACGCCTGCTGGACCTCTTTCGGCTTCTGCCGCATCTCACGCTGGTAAAGGCGCTTGATGTCGCTGCGGGTGCGACGAGGGAAGAGCACCGCGATGGCGCTGAAGTCCGTGCCAAACTGCGAGAGCGCGCGGTAGAAGTCACGAACCTCCCCCTCGCTCCAGTCAATGCGGGATGGCCGACCGGAGAGGACGGGCAGCGGTACTGCGGTGTCCCCCACCCCACTGCGGTCCTGTCCGCTGTCGATGGGGATCTGAATTTCCTCCGCCCCATCATCACGAGCGTTGCGCCCCTCCCCCTCCTCCTCCGTCTCCGGGAAGGTGGGCAGCTGAGGTGGGTGCCCGGCGGAGAGGTAGGTCGAGTGTGTGGAGGAGGCATGTGCCCCTGTGTGGGGTGGCGTTGCACTCGGAAGCGGAGCAACAATGGCGCCGGGACGCGACAAACTACCGCTCTGACTGGCAGCGCTGCGCATGTGTGCGGTCGACAACGCACCCCGCATTACTTGACCAATCGAAAAGTTCTGCGGATTGTTCGGCTGTGTCGGGGGGAGCTGGTCTACCGGCAGCTGAGCGAGCATGCTCAATGGCACGCTTTGTAACGGGTAGACGTACGGTGCATGCGATGGACTAGGTAGAGAGGCAGAGAGGGGCGGCAGGTGCACGGACACATCATCGTCGAGCTGATCGGGTGGGAACTCGAATTCACTGGGATCCATCTGGGGTATTATTATTATTATGTTGTGGGGGAGGGAGTAGGGCAGAAGTTGTGTTTCTGCGCAGCTGCAACGTCGCAGTGCGGCAGAAAAAAATGGTCAGCTATGTGAACTAAAAAAGGTAAGACTGAATCTCCCCACAATAAGATTTAACAGCAAGAAGTTGATAAAGCTATTGTGCGACCTAACAATGAGAATGGTAGACGAGCAGAAACAGTAGCACGTTTTTTTTTTTTTGCCTCGCTCACTTAACGTGTGGACACTGCCTTGCTGAAGACGAAAAACAAGTAGGAGAACAACAACAGCGAAAAAAAAAAAAACAGAAGAACAGAAATACGCGCATGTGTGTATTCAGAGAACAATTGGGAGGAAGAAAGGAGGAAGGGTAAGAGTTCCGTACGCGCGGACATGTGTTTCCGCTCATCTCCAAGCTCATACGCCACGCAGCAGTACGCACACACTCCGCAGAAGCAAACAGTAGTAATAGTTGGGCAAATAGCTCCCCTGAGACCTTTATCGGGAGGGGCCCACAAAGGAGGATGTCAGCATCACGGTTCCGGTCACGAGGCATGCTGGCAAAATAATACTAATAGTAATCATAATAAATAGAGGCTCGAGGTGACGCCTCAGTCTTGTGACTACATGCTGGCACGCCTCTTTTACCGGCCGTCTAGTTCTTTTTTTTTTCTGGAAAGATATGCGTTGTTTCTCTTTCCGTGAAACTGCAAACCTCATCCATACTAACGAAGTCTCCCTCCTCTTCGGTTTGGATTAAACGGAGATAAGAATGCCGCATCTTGCACCGTGTCACGCTCGTGGCGACACACACACACACATCACACACATACACACACACACTAACACAAAAATACGCGGCGCTTATCGATAAGGGAGGAGGAGGGCTGAAGAGGGAAAAAGGCAAGTCGAACGGAGCTGGGGAGTAATAATGGTACTTTAACGCTGCAGTCAAGAGACCGCAGCGCTTAAAGGGGGACCGTCTCATATGAGAAAGAGAGAATAGAAAAGAAAGACAACGTTAGCCATCGCGATAGCACGTTAATTACGATCACCACAGTCGCTTTCGCTGAAAGTCAGGAGAGCAAGGGCGCTGCGTAAGAACGAGGAGAAAGGGAGAGGGTGAAGGATCTCCTCAACGTCCGTCCTTTTCTCTCCTTTTAAACCCCTGCATCGTAGGCAAGTCAGGTGTACATTTCTTCGATGCCTACATACACGCATAGGTTGCAACTCCTCCCCATTGTTTGCTTTAGTGCAGCGTCTTCTTGAAGAACTCGAAGGTCATGCGGCGGGCCTCCTCTACCTCCTCCAGCTGCTCCGGTGTGTACGTGTCGGGGTCGTAGCGGGCACCGAAGTAGCCGTGCGGAATGGTGTGGAAATGCTTGTACATGTGCGGCGCCTGCGGGTGCGCCGCCACGGCAGCCTCGACGTCGTCCATGGGCGGCTCGTCCTGTGAGGGCATCACCAGCACCGGTGTCTTCGCTGCCTTGACGGCCTCCGCGGTGAAAAAGGACGGGTGCGCCGTGGCCGCAGCGTCCACCGTACCGTCGGCCGCCACCTGGAACGCCAGCACCGCACCCCAGCAGATACCCAGCACACCCACCTTCTCACAGCCCAGCTTGCGCAGCACCTGCACGGCATGGTTGACCTTCGGCTTGTGGTTCGCGAACTCGGAGGCAAAGGCGATGAAGTTCTTCCACTTCTCGCCTTCGAAGTCGGCGGGCCACTCGTGGTGGTCCCACGCCTTCTCACCAAAAAAGTCGGGCATGATGGCGAGGTAGCCCTCCTTGGCGAGCACGTCCGCCAGGCGCTTCGAGTTGGGCAGCAGGCCGAAGATGTCGCTCACGATGACGACGCCCGCCTTGCTGTCCAGCGGGCCCACCATGTAGAAGCCCTCGCCAGTAGGGTGGTACACGCAGGTGGCGGCCGTGGCGTCGGTCGGGCAGCAGCGGTTGGAAGGCTCAGACGGCATTGTCGCTGAAAAGGGCAGACTGCTGGTGTAAAGTATGAGAAAAAAAAGAGAGTTTGTGAAACAGGTGAGAAAGACGCAAAAAAACGACTCTTTGAGTGCTTGCACGGATGAAAAACAACAACAAAAAAGGACGTCAACGCAGAGTATGGATGTGTGGTGAAAAATAAGGTGTATGCAACGGTGTTGCAAGAGCGTCGTGGCCAAGGCGTTTCGCAAGTTTACGGAGGCAGGAAAATACACATCAAGAGCAGGATAGAGGGAGAAGAAGGGGAAATAAAAAGAAAGGAGAGTTAAGGGGGAGGGGGGACGTTGCTCAGTTGAAACTCGTGGCGAGCTTTTTTTTCCGGTTTTGAGGGGAGGACAACAGTTCCGTCATCACACGTACATAAGGCAATACTGTAGAAGTGATTATGTATGAGAGGTGAAAGAGGAAAAGCATGTGAAACTCCGTGAAAGCGACAAGTTACCTGTCTGTACGCGGCAGCTGGCGCCTCGTCCCATCGTTGAGGGTCTGTCGTATGTGTGTGTGTGGGGAGAGGGGCGAAGGCCGCCATCGCATTTCTGAGAATCTCTAAACAAAAAAGATCAAAAAAAGGGGAATACGCCACCGATTGTGCGAACGCTTCTGGTATGGCTACCCACGCAAAACAGGAAGGGAAGGGGCAAGAAAAAAAAAGAAGGGAAAGAAACAATAACATTAAAGAACTGCGGGCAGGGTGAGGCAAATCGCTCGCAGCAAAACACAAAGGGTTGCACACGTGCTTGTCCCCGTCCGGTTCATTTGTTGTTTGAGTCCATTAACGGAGCAAGTCGCCGTCGAAGCAACGCCAATAAAAGAAAAACGAACAACACAAAGAGAGAAAGAGAAGAAAAACCAAACAAAAAACGGAAAAAAAACGACAATAAAGAGCGATGTGGTGGTGCAGTTGAGTTAAACGTTGCACAAGATAGACTTCGCGTCACACGTCGTCGCGAAGGACAAAGAGAAAAAAAACGGGAGCTGCGTGATCAGTGTAGTGTCGCCTGGAAGAAGTCGAGAAGTAGCTGCCGCGCCTCCAGCGCCTCTTTCATCTGCACCTCGGTGTACGTCTCCGGATCGAACCTCGACCCGAAGAAACCATGTTCGAGGTGCTGAAATGAGCGAAACACCTTCGGCCGCACTGGGAGGGCGTCGACGGCCTCCTTTACCTCTGTCAGTGGGCCGTCGTCGACACCGCTGAGTACCATTACCCCCGTCTTGGCCAGCTTCACCTCATTGGGCCCGAAGTAGGCGGGATGTGCCGTGGCAGCGGCATCAATGGTGCCCTCGCCGGACAGCATAAATGGCAGGACGGCTCCCCAGCACATGCCAATGGCACCCACCTTCTCGCAGCCCATCTGACGCAGCAGTTCGACTGCGCGATCCATGCGTGGCTTGAAGAAATCCATGTTGCGGCTGTACACGACATGCTTCTTCCACCGCTCTGACTCGAAGTCGGCGGGCCAATCCTCTACCGGCCACACTCGTTTGCCGAAGAAGTCAGGCATCACAACGAGGTAGCCGTTCTCCGCCAACAGGTCCGCTGTCCTCTTTGAATTGGGCTGCATGCCGAAGATATCGTGCACCACGACAACACCCGCCTTGCTCTTGTAGTTGCCCACCACGTAGAAGTCATCGCCATTCGGGTCGTAAGGGCACTTGGCTGCCGGCGTGTCCGTTGGGCAGCAGCGGTCCGGGTTTGGGGAGGTCATGTCTCCTCTTGTGTTCTCGGTTGATTCTGGAAGCTGATAGGACTTGGGTGGAGCCGCGCTTCTGTGCGCTAGTGAAGGGGAAACACACAGAGAGTGATGTTGTGCGTACAGAAAAAGGTCTTCACGGACGCTGGAGGAGGGGTGAGTGTGTGTTGTGTGTGTGTGCTCAAAAGAATGTGTTAGCCTTTTAGCGTCGAAGTGAAAGGGGAGCGAGATGGGAACAAAGCGATGCGAGAGGGCGGGCGAGGGGGAAACAACCTGGTGACGTTATTTAAACGGAGGAATTACATGCACGGATGTGAACCCGAGAGCGTCTTTTTGCTCGTAGTGTTACTCCCTCTCTCGACTTCCCGTAAAAGAGGCATGCAGGGTTGGCAGATCACTCGTCCGTGCAGAGACTGGGTAACACTGGCGCCAGAAGCACAATCTACGTCGTCGCTCTGTATTTTTCTCTTTCTTTCTCTCCCCCCTTTTACAGCAGCAGCATATTTTGTCCTGTGTCATCAAGCTAGAAAAGAGATCCGAAGAGTAGCTAGCGATATCAACCTAAATGAATACCACAGGTGGAGAAACAGGGAAAACCGATCGCGTACGCAGAGAGAGAGAGGGGCACGTCGACACAAGCCCACAAAATGAGCATAAAATAGAGCATACAACGAGTCTCGCGGTGCTGCGCTGCGTTTTCAGTTGAAGAGAAATAATAATAAAAAAAAGAGCACAAAAGAAAAGGATGGCTCTGCAGAGGAAAAAAAGGGGTGACAACAGCCACACTACTAACCGCCACAACAACACCAAAGAGTTTCACCTTGCTCGCGAGGGCCTGTGTAAGAAAAGAGCGAGGTACGTCCGCAAGAGAGTGCGAGTAAGAGTGCCTATGTCTCTCTCTCTCTCTCTCTCCGCGTGTGCGTGGCACGGACGATCCGCTGTTCCGCCGTTCTTCTCAGTTGCAGTGCCGCCGTGTAGTACCATTAGGTGAAGCACAGACAGTGCTTGACAAGCCATCAATACTATCATACCATGAAAGCAAGAGAACACGCTGACCACCTTTAAGCAAGACCCAAAGTGTCTTGGAGCAGAAGCTAAAAACAAAACAAAAGAAAGTGGAAAAGAAGTCGCAGCTGGTCTGCGGTCGAGAGCCAGAGAGCTAGACTAAATAAAAGAAAAAAAGAAGGCGGTTGGTGCGTTACAGCATCGGCGTTTTGAGCAACGTGTATGAACTTTGAAAACGAACAAGAGCGAATTAACAACGATAATAGAAGCACGAAAAAGAAGAGCCGTCCGCGTTGCTAGGCGCTCGTGTATATAACAGAAGTTTATTGTCATGAAAAGAGTGGGAAGCAGTGAGATCTGGTTAAACAGCAACAGAAAGGACAGAGATAAAGCTGAGCAACCTGCTTTGGCAGGTTCGGTGTATGCGTGATAGCGTCGAAGAGCTACAGAGGGGCAACCACGCCGGCTTCTTCCAATTGATGTCCTCTTGTATGTGACCGCCTGCGCATCCCATCACACTTGGCTTTGGTGTGCCGTCGAGGTCACAAGCCCGAGAAGGTGGTGGTGGAAGTGGGTGAGTGGAATACAGAGAGGAAGAAGGAGAAATACAGGACTTCCTTCTGCACATGCGAACCACTACAGATCGCTCGTGCTCCTGTCCCTCTCCAGTTGTTCATCCAGGGTGGTGAGTGGAACAAATTGTACGTCACACACACGTTGCATCGACACTTCCCCTTCCGCGTTCTTCGTGAAGACGCGCAGCTCCTGCACCTCCGTTGCCTCGCCCACAGGGATGACCAGGGTGCCGCCGTTGCGAAGAAGTCGCAGGTACTCCGGCACCACCGTATGAGGTGCGGTGGCCCCCACGTGAATCACATCGAAGGCGTTGCCCGGACCGATGCCGGCACCCGCGATAGACCTTGGCTTGAGACCATCGCCGTGCAGCAACGTTACTCGCTGCTCCTGCATCCAGCGGGGGAAGTGCGTCGTCAACGCTTTCTCCGACTGCTGCAGCAGCTCCGGCACGTGTTCCACACCTACTACATCGAACATCGGTGTAGCATCACCGTGACCAGCGGCTTCGCACAGGGCGGCGAACGCAGCTGTCATGTACCCGCTGCCACTGCCAATGTCTAGCAGGCGCAAGGGCTGACGGTACCCCCTGTCGAGCCGCTTGTGGTTCAGCACCGAGGGGCTCACCAGCTCCAGCATGATGGCGTGCATGTGTGGTGCGCTGATCGTCACGCCGTAGCCGATAGGGAGGGGCTGGTCGAGGTATGCCTCGTCCGGGTTGCGCACAAAGAAGCCGCGGTCCACACGCCGCATCACCTCGGCCACCTCCGACGTTTTGATGAGCCCCTCGCGCTGAAGGGCGGCCACCATCCCTGCGTTTGTCGTTGCCGAGCAGTGCCACGCCATGTTTCACGGTGGCAGTTGGAGATGGGGGAGGGAGGTAATCGAGACGAGTGGACACAACAACAGATAAATACAGCAGAATATGGAGAGCGAAAGTGGATCGGGTTTCGAGACAAGGGAGAGGCAGGCAAACAGTTCTGCTCGCGTTAGATGATGTCTGGGCCTTTTGAGTGTCGGGGTGTAGTTAATATCATTTTTATCGTTTGTTATAGGTTGAGAAGAAGGAAGGCAGAAAAAAAAAAGGAGGGATGGTGAGCGGGAAACAGGGTGCAGGCGACGCTAAGCTCGATAGACAGAGAGGTCTAGAGAAGCAGTTGTCCTAACGAGCTGAAAAAGAGAAGTCGGTCCTGCAGCAGGTGAGTAAAGACACACACACATCTGCATTCCGCTGCCGACACGTACAGCTGAAGTTTTTTTGCTTTTTCTGTACCGTTGCCGAGGGCATCGCAGGTTGGGGGTGACGGGAGGAAAGGGAATTTCATGAGTCTATCTCTCGTTGTGGATAGGCGCTCTCATTGTCCACGCCAAAAAGGAGCTGAAAACGATGGAAGAGCAAAAAGGTGAGGGAAGCGAGGCACAAAAAGAGAATAAAAACACACGCAGCACAGCGTAAAACCAAGCAAAAAAAAAAAGCAGCACAAATGCATAGGGGGAAAAGGGGGGCAAACCAGCGTTTGCATTTTCATTGAAAGCGCCCCAACAAAGACTTCAGTTTTCATTTATTAGTGTTCTTGTAAAGGTACGACTGCAACCGCAACGAGTACATGTTAAAGAACGATCCATATAGATACGTGCGACATATGCAAACACAAAAAAAGAGGCTGGTAAAACAGATGGGAAACCACCAAAAACAACTAAAACGATAGTGCGAGCAGGCAAGTGAAATGTCATCCGCTCCCCTCATGGGCACGGCATGTATCGGCAGTTCTCATGTCACCAAGCGAACCACGAATTGCTAGCATCTGTGTGTGCGGCGATATGGTTCTGACTCGTTCCTCTAACGCTGAACGCCTTCCGTGGGGGCCGCACCGCCGCCTCTGTCAGGGAGCGGGCAGAGAAGCGCACCGGTGGTGGGATGATCGGTACACGCATCGTTTTCCCCTGCAGCGTCCACATCGGTTTCAACGGTGGGGCAGCCGCGAGTGTGTGAGAGGCTTGTCCCGTCATCAACACAGGCGGTGTGGGCACCGGTAGCGCCTCAGCCTGGGAGCAGCGTAAATATCGCTCAGCCTCAGAGACAGGCTCACGTGCTTTCTGGCGCAGCGCCTTCCGGGCCTGCATTAACTGTGTCGCTAGGTAGCGAATATTATCTAACGAAACCGTGGCGTGCGTGACAATGTCGCTGTCCCAGCCTTGCATCTCCTCTGCCGGAACACGCGTGGATAGGGGAGGGGGAGAGGAGGATGGTGCATCCTTCGGCTTCACGACCTCCGCTGATGGGGCTGACGCTGAGGATACTTCTTCCGTCATGAGCGACGGCTTCTCAGCCGTGTTGTGGCAGACGTCTCCCTTTGCTTCTTTCTTGAGGTTTTCTGGACTACTATTGTGGGGTGGTGCTGCCTCCGCCGCCACCGCGGAGGCCTGCGGTGCCAGCTCCTGAAGCCTCGCCACCCAGTCCACCTTCGCCTTCACCAGCGCCGCTTCGTCATCGTCGGGGTGTTCTAGTGCCCAGAGGGTGCGCTCAAACTGCTGCACAAAGAAAACCATCGCCTCAAAGGTGGACATCCGGCCCAGCTGCTTCCACGCCTGGTGTTTGTGGCGTTCCGTCATGTACCACATCGACGGCTGCGGCGCCGTGCACGGGCCGTGTTCGGCTTGCTGCCGGAGTGCGTAAAAGAGAAGTCGCTGCTCATCTGTCAGCAGTGGGGTCTCCTCCAGGTTGCCGATGTAGAAGTCGAAGTACCGCGACACCGCGTGGTACTTTTCAGGGAAGGAGAGGTCCATTTGTTGCTGAGGAGCGCGTTTGCGACGCTCCGCTTTTTTTTTCTTTGCTCGTTGGCTTTTGCCACCTTTTCGTGCAGCACAAACGAAAAGAAAAGAAAAAAAAAACAAAGTGGCTGAATGGCAGGGAGAGCAGTCCGATCCTCTCTTCCGCTATGCTCTGTGAAGGACACCACAAGATGTATGCGAGTGTATGTGTGTGTGTGTGTGTGTGTGTGGAAGGGGAGGATAAGCTACTGGAGGGATGGCACGCCACCACCTCGCCGCTGTTTTACGCAGCCACAAAACAGAAAAAAAAACGGATGATGAAAAAAAAAAACTCTTCGATACGCTCTTTCACTTCGTTGTTATGTGCTTTCGATATAAACTCTGAAGAAATGAGGGGGAGGGAGAGTAAAGCGAGAGAAGGTACGTCTGCACCAGAGGCAAAAGAGTGTGTTTTGTGTCTCCTTTCCACAGCAGCGTGGAGCGCCACCAACACACGACAGAGACGTCCCTTCCCTTTCTTTTTATTTTTCTCTTTTCCACTCTCTTTCGCTTCGACTTTGTCTCGTTTCGGTCACAAATGCGCAGCGTGTGCTGCCCGAGCGCGTCAGGCAGAAAAAAAAACAAAAACCCAACAATGAGAGTTCGCCTCTGCTTTTAAACGCAAAAGCAAAAAGCAAAAAAAGCAGCAAAAAGGAGAATGGACGTGAACTGTGACGATGCTGCAGTTGTGTGCACACGCACATCCACACACGCAAAAAAAAAGAGGAGGGGAATCACATATAGAGTAAAGGAGAAGAGGGGGAGAAGAAAAAGAAGAATGATAAGTTCACGTAACATACTCGCACGTAATAACGCAGTGGAATGAAGGGGCCGCGGCGCGTCGAAATTATGGAAGGTGGGTGCTGCCGTTAGGCGTCTTCTATCGACTCAGCGATGAGAAATGGCTGGGAGGCGAAGGGTGTGCCGTTCTCATCTTTCACAAGGGGGAGCATGTCCTGCCCTTGCCGTGAAAGACCTCCGACTGGTTCGTCTTCATCTTCCTCTGAGGAATTTAACACGCGTTGCTGTGGTGAGTAACGGAGGGCATAAAGTCCAGGACGTTTTCGTTTCGCCGTGCCTTGCGATGGGCGTTCGAGGATTTCTCTGTTGTGTGCGTCATCTAAAACAACAAGGGAAGAAAAAAAAAACGATATGGACATGCCAATACGGCCTGTCTCAGCAAGAAGAGATAGAATACAAGAGCTCGTCATAGTTCACCTACACCTGACCACGGGTGCGGCACTTAAGCATCACATCATGCCTATCAATAGCAAAAAAAAAGCTCGGGTTACAACATCCCACCGGCTCGTTGAGTGAGCTCACATTGTCATTACGGGTGCTTCCTTCTTAGCACCATCGGAAGCACCTTAGTGAGCACCACCATGTCAACACCAATAGTAAATAACACCACCAACAAAGATAAACTGATTTTGGAGAGCATCTTTGAAAGTCGCCTCACAAGGAAACGCAGAGACGGACTTACGGCTCCACATCGCCACCGTGTCCTGGCATCCACTGGATGTTGAGAAAATGACAAACACAAAGGATTTTGGGAGAAAACCATGAACCGTCTCTCTTCACCTCCCCCACCCCTTCACACACACACACACACACACACACACAAGCATACACATATGTGGATGCAAAAGAGAAGCGCTGCCGGGCCTCTACACCATGTTATTGTTGTTGCTTTGTTTTCCTTTTTGCATCCTTTGCGTTCTCTAAGCAGCGGTCAAGTTCACATGATCACACAACACAGACAAACCCTAACACAGTTCATTCCTTTCACGGTGTACAGTCTCACATTCCACGAGCAGTAGAGGAAATAAAGAGAAAACGCGGCGGAGGAAATTATAGCATTACCCTATGCCGCGCGTACAAAGCCGTTTCGCTCCCTTTCCTTCTGTCACGTTCCGCTGAGCGTCGTTCTGGCCTTCTTTGATGGCGCCAACACTTGATGAGTGCCCCCGTCATTCCTTCAGTCGTCATCAAATCTCCACGTGCACCCCAAGCAGTGCACTCTGTGTGGATGCGCCAATATGCATCTCTTCCCCCATCGACTCGTCAGCGTTTCGGCTGCGCTCCTGTCGCTAGTGTGTAAGCGGCTATGGTTGTGTTTCTTGTATGTATGTGTGTGTGTGTGTGTGTGTTTGCGCTTATTGTCGCCTGCTGCTGCGTAGCAGAGGCAACTGGTTGCCTGCTGATCACTACTGAGGAAGGCTTCCGTGCTGCACGGGGCAACCCTGCGGCACGCGCTTCACTGGTTCCTCATTGTGCAAAACCAAAAGCGTTACAGGAGCGGCAGCAGGAAACAACAGCGCCGACGAGCACTACAAAAAAACCCAGTGCTACAGAATGAAGCCCTATGGCACCAACTCAGCACCACGTAGGTGGTCCACGAACGCGTGGAAGAGGTCAAAAAAAGAGGAAAACACATTCAAAACAGTCACGTTGTAGAAGACAAGGCATCAAGCAGCGCAGGCGGACGGCAACCTCTTTGGCTTGTCGACAGCTAGGAGGTGCTGTGTGGGTCAACGCGTAAACGTATATGTCTCCGTGTGTAGAGAGAACCACCTATGTAGGGCTTCGAGGAGCGTTATCTTCTGCTCTTTGGTGTCCTTCAACTACCTCCGCAACGAGATGGCAACACACACGAGTCTACACACGCACTCACGAAACAGCTGAACCCGCTGTCGCAGACGCACACAGGCAACTACCAAAGATCTTTCTGCCTTTCCGCCTGCTGCCACCTCCTTTTTTCCTTCCACACACAAACCCGCATACACACGAACACACACGTGCGCATCGCCGCTCCGCATCGTCTTTCGTTGCGCTGCACAGGCGGAATGCGGAGTCAAAGGAGCAGGGAAGGCTACACACGCGTTCACAGCACCCTCCAAAGCACCACACCATGACGTGCTCCTCCCCTGACGTTCACAAGGAACAACAACAACAACAAAAAGAGCGGAAACATCACTTTTCTTTGAACTCTGCAACCATCGTTCTTTTTTACTTTTTCATTCTTCCTATCGGTAGCACACAGGGCGACAAGAAACGTTGAGAGGGGTGAAAGAAGAAACAAGCCAAACCTGAAAGAGGGAGAGAGGCAGGTGAGATGGCCGATGGCACAAGCGCGGAAGAGCATCCCGCAAAGCCGCGCCTCTGTGTCGCTCCACCGCTGCCACTGAAAACAACAACAAAAAGGAGATTAGGGAGATAGGGGTGCGGCAAGGTGTTGCGGTACCACAACTTGCACACAAAAAGACATGCAGAAAAACAAACAAATAAACGCGGAGCAAACAGAAAGCTTCGGCAGAACTGCTTCTCAGGGGTGTCACGGGCCATGTGAAATGCCCTTCTCGTTCTTTCGATGACATAAAAGAGATTAGTAGGGTCGGTAGTACTGCGGCCGCGGTGCGTAGCCGCCACGGTACGCACTGGGCGGTGCAGACCCATACTGGTACATGGGTGGGTAAGAAGGGTAGGGCCCTCCACGTCCGCGGCCCCGGCCCCGGCCACGACCACGACCACGACCACGAAATGGTGTGATGTCGGCGTAAAGGTCCACGTCCTCATCTGGGTCTGGCATTGCAGTCAGGACAAAGGTCTCTTGCTTCGCTGGAGTCGACTGCTGCGGCGGTGGTGGCAGTGGTTGCTGGGGAGGCTGTTGAGGCGGTTGCTGTGCGAGCGGATGCGATTCGCTGATCGCCTCGTCCGCCAGCTCCGGAGCCAAATCGTTCGCGGGGGCAGCGGAGGGTCGCAAGGACGGCGTCGGTGCCGTGCTGGCCCGCGTGGAGAGGTTGCGTGACTCCGTAGGGTCGTCTGTCTCCGCCGCCGTGGCCGTACCCCCGTCGATCTTCTCAGCCGTGACGAGCTGCGCGGTCGGCACGTCTGCTGAGGTGGCTCGAGGTGTTTCGGTCGGTCCACGGGCAGAGGCAGTAGCGGAGGCGACCTCCGTCACAATTTCCCGCTCCGCCTTGAGCTCCTCCCTCTTCTTAGCCATGCGGGCCTTGAAGGCGGTGAGACTAAGGGTGGTGGTGGGGGCAGAGGTGACCATCTCCGAGGAGGGATGCAACGCATCGTTCTTGTCTCCCGTTGCTCCAGAAGTGATTTCGCCGTCTGCGGAGTTCGTTGCTGATGAGGCTGCGTTTAGCCGCTGAGTGAGGGAATCAATCAGCTCTGCCTTAACACTAGGGTGGCTCTCGAGAAGAGCCTTGAGTGCCGTGAGAGTGGCGCGTGTGACGGCGACGGAGGTGGTGGGCAGCAACACAACGGCGTCTGCGACGTCCTTTGTAAGCGTCTTCATCTCCTCCACGTCGATGTGGCCGTCCTCCTCGTAGCTCTGGAGGATGTTTTTGATGTGCTCACGCACCTCACGCTTGTTTGACAGCGACATGTTTAGAGTTTCTTTTTGTGTGTGTGCGTGAGCGGGAGAGAATACTGACAAGAGTCACACAAACGCGTGCGTGCCACCTGCAGAGGGTTGATGGTATGTGAAGGCGAAGGTGGAGAGGGGGTGGGGGGAAGGGAGACTAGGAAGACCGTGAAAAGAGGAATGCGCGCGGTGACTTGCTTTTTTGGTTTTCACAAAAATACTCAAAGGCACACGCTGTTACAGGTGCTACTACGATGAGCTGAATGCCAAACAACTTTATCTTCTTCTTTTAGACTTTTCCTTTTCCTTGTTACACTTGTAGGGCAATGACCACGTGTAGCGAATACTGTGAACTCACAACGTGAGAGAGAAGCGACAGGTGAAAAAACAGCAAAAAAAAGAGGGTGTGTAATACAACAGGAGAGAGAGAAATAGTGATGCGTGTCAGAGAATAACGTGCAGGCATGTCGATGCGTCGCGACGAATTTGGCAGAGGGAGGTAACCTGCCAGCGGCCTCCACCACCTCGGTCGCGATCAGCCAATGGAATACACGCAGAGAGAAAGTGTGTGTGTGTGTGTGTGTGAAAAGAAATGTGACGCTGCAGATTGCCACCTCCCACCTGACACATCACCAAAATGCCGTGGCGGTTGCCACAAAAGTGGCTATGAATAGGAGAACTGAAAGAATGCACTGAACGGTCTTTACAGTCGTACATCGTTCTTTTTGTGTAGCACAGAACATCATGCTCACATTTCCATATACGTAAACACAGGTACAGACGTTCTCATACCAGTAGCACGCTAAGAGAGCTTAGAAAAAAAAAAGTCGGCAAATAAAAACAAAACACACATTCAAAGCAACAAAAAAGGGCAGTAAACAAACAGAAGAAGAAGTTGCGCAGACGATACACACAGACAGAGAGGAAAGGCAAAAAGAGCGGATATCATCGCACGACGTAGTATGGGTGTGTCCCTCCTCAAACAGAGGAAGTGACTCCATCCACAACAACGGCCGCTGGAGGAAGATGGGCACGCCGTGTGATGTCCCAGGCAGGTAAGAGAGTAAACGCATCGCTTTGCACCCGCTGCTCTCACTTACGCTCTTGCGCCCACGCTCCCACGAGCGCGGCTACGCAAAACGGTCCGCTACCTGCCACATCTTGATGCGGTACTCTGCGACGGGGTTGGTCACGAAGCTCTTCTCGTACAGCGCCTCCCGCACGCGCTGCTGGTCGCGCTGGTAGCGCATCTCGTCATGTGAATAAACCTGATTGCGCTGAAAGTCGCGCTGGAAGTAACGCTCACGCGCGACGTACTTGGTGAAGTTGTTCCACACTAACATCGCCCCAAAGCAACTCCAGAAGGACCACCGCACCGACGTGCCGGTCTTGTTGAGAAAGCGCGTATACAGGAAATTCACAAAGGCGGCGCCAAAGAGACTGGTGACGAGGACGGGGGTGCAGCGGGCGTTGGTGTTCAGCACCGTACGCAGGTTCCAGTGTGACTCGCCATCGTCTGGCTTGAATACCCGCTCCACAACACCGACGTTGGGCACCTCATTGTTCTCTAAAAAGAAGTCGAACTGACGGAAGTTGGGCTCAAACTTGTTGTCCGCCATCACCGTCGGCACCGAGCCATGCCAGTTGAACGAAGTCGGGACATAGCCCTGGCCAATGACCAACTGGCCCTGTCCACCAACTCCACCAGACATGATTTGCTCTTTAAAAAAAAGAGTGTGAGAAGGAGGTCCACAAAGAGGAGGGGAAATGCAAGCTGATAAATCAGCGCTAAGTGACTAGACTACTACTACTACTGCAGAAGAAGAACAGAAGTGATACGGTTTTTGTTCGGCAGAGGGGAAAAAGAGGTAGAACCACGTGCGTCCAGCGTCCCCTCATACGTTTGACAGCATCAACAACTTTGAACGCAAGCAGAGGTATGGGGATGGGAAGAGGGGTCGTGAACTCCTCGTGACTGGCCAGCTTCGATATCGAGCTACAGTTTCTCAACAACAACCACACACAACAAAAAAAAAAAAACGCGAATGAAGCACAGAGGGAGGGGGGGGGAGTGGGGGTGGCAGAGGCTTTCTTTTGCTATCTACTGCTATAAAGAGGTCCCTAATGCAGGTATTGTAAAGGCTTTGTAAGTGCTAGAGATTATCTACTGCTTCTGTCATGGTTTCATGTCAGGAAGGGAGAGGGTGGGGGGGGGGGGAGGGGGCAATGCAACACAGAAAAACAGCGAACAAAGCCAAGACACAAATAAAGAGGAAGGGTGGGGGAGGCAGTAGCAAAGGAGCTTCAACGATCGGCATCGATTCTCACTCCTAGACAGCTTTGTTCAAGAACATGACAAGATGGTCGCACGGAGCGGTGCAGCTCCCCACCGCAGCAGCTCAGCTGCATGGGTGGCTGTTCCCCTCTCTCTTTTTGAAAACAGAGGGAAACTGAGTACAGTGTGCACAATGTCAGAGTGAAAGTTTGTTTTTTTACGTTGGGGAATTACCAGTCATATATTTGTATTTTTCGTTGAAGGAATGATCGGGAATGTGGGAGGAGATAGTCAGGAAAGGAGCAAACAAACAAAAAAAAACGAAAAGCACAAGTGTACATAGCGGCGTTCGTTTCTTCTTCTTTCTTTCGCACGCTTAATGCCGTTGACAGATGCCAATAACCTGTCTCTCGAAGAGAAACAAGCAGAGATGCCGCAAAAAGACAGAAAGATAGCAAACAAACAGAAAAAAAAAACGCAGCATTGCTTTACATCACATCAACAACACAAAAGCGGGTCGGCAAACCTTCGATGGTCTGGTGGTGTGGCCGAGAAACGACGTCGGACAAAAAAAAAAAAATGGAGGGCAGAAATGCAGCAAGTTATCCGACAGCGGACACACCACACGAAGCCGGCTTCATTGAGCAGTGAAAATCATCATGGCGATGACGATGTGCGGGGCTGGGCAGCAGACATCATATGCTCAAAAAGACGCGGTGGGGCGTGGAGCTCGTAATTGATGTCGCTGTGCATGTACTGTCGAATCAAGTCACGCAGCTCCTCGTTCTGAGCACGGAGGGTGTCCGTGTCAGTGATGAGCTGCTTGCGCTGCTGCAGCTGCGCGAGGTACTGGCTTAGCCCGTCTTCTAACGCCTCCCACACCTGCAGGTGGTCCTTCGGCACGGTTTCAGCCATGTTGCGCCAGTACGCCTTTTCAGCGTCGCGTTGCCGCTTCTCTGGAGACGCCTTCGCCGTCGACTGTGTCGGCGAACTTCCTTTGTTCTCCTTCGCCTTGGCCTCTGCCAGCTGGCGATCGCTAAGGTAAGCCTTCAATGCCTTCAGTGCCTCCTGTGGGTTGATGAGGGCCACCGTCTCGTCCTCGTGCTCCACAAGGAAGTACTCCAGCATGTCCTCGACGTCGCTCGTCTTGTTCAGGTGCAACGTGGTCAAGATGCCTTCGACGTCTGCCTGCTCCTCGGTGGTGCCCTCCACCGCACGAATCGCCTCCCGCACGTTTGCATCGACCAGAAACGGTGCCTGAGATTTCAAAATCGCAAAGAGCATCTGCGCCGCCTCGGACAGGTGCACCTCGAGTGCGGGCTGCGTCGCCTGATCGTCCACTTCATCCAGTGGTGCCTCCACCTCCATCTCCTCACGTGGCCAGTAATGCAGCACCGGAGGCTGCCACGGCATCCGCAGCAAATCCTCGTAGACAACTCGGTCTGCTTGGAGACACTCCTGTGCGAGAGATTGGCACTTGTCATGGTGCATCTTCCACAGCTGTTTGTACTTCTTCTTGTCCTTCTTCTCAAATGCAGCAAACTTGCTCTGCGTGTCGGTGTACTGCTGATCCACGCGGTGCAGCTGCGTGGTGAGCTCCGTGTTGGTGCGCTGGAAACGCTTCTCTGCGTCCTGGTAGCGCGCGAGCAGCGTCGCGAGCGTTTCTTGCAGCCGCGCGATCATCTTCTTGTACTGCGCCTGTGCGCTGCGATTCTCCTTCACGCGCTCGCGCAGCACCTGCAAGTTGTACATGAGTCGCTCGCCATTGAGCAGGTAGTCCGCCTTAGACTTCTCCAGCTCCGCGCGTAGGCCGTGGACGTCGAACTGGTGTTCCCGCTTTGCGTCATTGAAGTCTTCGTAGCCCGCCTCGTAGCGCTCCTCCAGCTGTGCCTGCGCCTCCGTCAGCTTCTGCTCCCTGCGCCTGCGGTACTCCGTCTCCTTGGTGCGGCGCGTCTTGACGAGCTCCTTCACCTCCTCCGCACACTTGTCTAAGAACGCTTTGCGCTCCGCCTCATACAGTTTCTCTAGCTCCGCCTGCTTGGCTGTGTACTGCTGGATATAGTTGTCGGTGCTGCTGCGGATCGTGTCTACGAGCTGATTCACCTGCTCCTTATTCTTCCGCAGCAGCTGCACGTAATCTATCTCCCGCTCCTTCAGTTGACCACGCAGCTCCGCAATGAGCTTTTCCTTCACGTCGATGAGCGACGCACAGTCCCTCTGCTGGGCTTCCAGTGCATTGTGCAGGTCATGCGGGATGCCGATGCGGTAGAGCGCCTCGAACTGCAAGTTGAGCGCGCCGTGCTGGGCTGCGACGCTGCTATCCTCCTGCAAGGCCGTCAGCGCCGCCTGCGCTGCTGCCTTTCGCTGACGTCGCTCTGCCTCTTCCACCTCGGCTGTAACGCGGGTGTTCGTCGTGGCTGCCACGTGGGTGCTGCGTAGCCCAGCCATCTCATAACGAATGTCCGACGCCCGCTGATCCACCGCCGACGGCGCCAACGTCACCGCCGATGACGAGACAGCGCCAGCTGCGGTGTTGTCGTCACTGCCACGACTGTCTTTTCGCTTTTCTATGCGACTGCGCTGCGCCTGAATGCGCTCCTCCTGCGCTGCGGTCGTCTCGCTCATGGGAACTTATACTCGTATGTATCTATCGATAGATATTGGTAGATAGATAGAAAGGTAGGTAGCACCACCAGGAGGGAGAAGCCCAACAAAAGAGAGCTGGTTTCTCAGGGCTTCTGTGCAGCACTGAAGAAGAAGCACCGCCACCCAGGTAAACTGGCCAAGGCGTGAAGGGGGGGGGGGGGAAGAAGAAAGATCACGAAAGGTGCAGAGAGGCGACAACAGACGGGAAAAAAAAAAGGAAGAAGGCACTACAGAAAGTGGCCTTGGACGCCGGCGCAGCGTGTGCGTTTCTTTTGTTGCAGCTGTTTCGGCCCATTTTTTTTTTTGTCAAGCTGCTTCCTTATTGTTGACTTCTTGCCGATTGTGCTTAAGAGGGGCGGAGGAGATGTTTGCGCACTCCGCATCCCATCTCTTCACGATAAAAAGAAACGTGGAGTCGATCAGTGCGGCCGTTCCGCCATCGGTAAAAAGAAACGTACAGACTCCCATTCCTTCGACTGTCAACCTCCGTCTTCAACACGGCAGCGTAGAAGCGCATCAGCTGCTTTCCAGAGCATATCAGCTCGGTTGTTTCTCTTGTCTTGCTTTTTGGGGGGCTTTGTTTTTCTTTCTTTTGAAATGGAGAATCGTAAGGCACCTCGCGTGCATGCATGAGAGGAAGAAAAAAAAAAAAACAGACAGAACACGAGAACATATCAGGTACGGCGTGTGCGCAACTCCAAAAGGCCTAAACAACAATTGCCAGCACACGCGCGGGGGAAACCAACAGAAGCAACAACAACAAAAGCAAAGAGCGGCACTCAGCAAGCAACAAAGGTCAACATCATGGGAAGAAAAACGCGCACCGATACCTCGAACGTCAGGGTGGACAGAGGAGTGGGGATTCTCGTTGTTGCCCGGCTTCGTGACGGTGGTGGCTTTTTTCTTCTTTTTCTTTTTCTACGCAGTGCTTGATGGAAACCACCTATAAAACACGTACACACGCAGCAAAGAAAGAGAGAGAAGAATGTCAAGGACTGAAGGAGGGGAAGAAAGAAGAACCACTTGCCGCGGAAGCGAGTTGTAATCACCGAGAGAAAGAACAACAATAAAACAGGCAGAAAACAAAAGAAAAGGAGACAGGGAAGCAGAGGGAGGAGAGCGACACAACGTCCTTCACGGAACGCAACACCCCTCCCCCCACCTGTGTGACGATCACCTTGAGGGCTGACAAACCTTCGCTGCTTACCTCGTGTTGGGATCACAATGGTCGGCATTGTCTACGTAGGTTGCCATGCCGCAAAAATAATCAAGCGACGTAACAAGCAAAAGAACAAAAGCCAAAAAAGGAAAATGCAAGAGCATTGTGCAGACTTGAAACATCCATGTAGATGAACGGAAGCTGTCTTTGCTTTGTTCTGTCCTTTTTTTTGTTTCAACTTCGCGCATGCAGAGAGATCGCTGCCTTTTATCGAAGACTGGCAGGTTAATCTCCGTAGCACGCAAAAACACCTTTCTCGCTCTCCCCTTCTTCTTTTTGCCTCCTCTCTCCAGTCAGAAGCTCTTCCATCGCCCCCCCCCCGGCAACGCACACGCTCGAGTCGGGTTCACAGATTTCCCGTTCCATATCAGCGTCCGCAGGTATCCACCCTTCGAAGCGCAACCACACACGCGCGTACACACACAGCACCGACAATACACACACACACACATACACACAGCTGCAAAAAACACGAGAAGACAAAAACAAACAGAAAGACGAGAATTAAGCTCTATACACCGTGCAACAAAGCCTTCCTAAAGGGAGGAGAAAAAAAAAAAGAGAAGCGACACCTACTGCAAATTCTATGGGGTGTCTGCGCCACCTTCACTCCTCCACTGATGCGCCGCCGCCAAACAGCTGGATGCCGCGAGCGCCATCACGCGTGTAAGAAGAAAGCCCACCTCGCACCTCATACATCGAGCCGCTCTGCATGGCGGAACTCGCGTACGGCGACGCAGAGAGGCCCAACTCGCTGCATTGATGACTCTTCGCCGGGGTCTCGTCGACGTAGTTCTTCGCTGGCGTTACCACGTCAAACGCACCCGCAAGATAGCGGCCCAGCTCCGTGTCCGCGCAGCTCGCCAGCCGCTGCCGCACGAGGGGAAGGTGTGCGTTCGCCTTCACCAACAACGCCGCGTACGGTACGTGCTGCAGCGACGTGTAGCGGATGAGCTCGTCGACAATACGCACCAGCACCTCATCATTCGGTGGCACACGGAGAAAGACGCGGCTGAGAGCATTGAGAGTCTGCGGGATCTGCATCAGGCTGGCGAGGAGCAGTACCTTCTCCGGCAGCAGCGCCTCGAGCAGCTGCAGGGCCGGTGTGAGGGGGATGGAGGGCACAGGAGTAGGCCGTGATGCGGAGCGGCTCAGCTCCAGCGCGCAGTGCGTGCACGCGCATTGGAAGTAGGCGTACTGCGGCCGGTCCGCCAAGTCGGTGGAGGTGGGTGGGTGGTGTGCGGCGCAGAAGGTGCACAGTGGGGCTACGAGGCCGTTGGGAAGACGATACACGTGGAGGAGCTGAAATGGCGTCGTGGTGTTGCTGGTGCTGACGGACGCCTGCTGCTTGCTCTGTGCGGTGGTGGCTGCCCCAGTGGCGGAGGCGGCGCTGCACGACCGCACCTGCGGCTGCAAAGCACCAGCCGCTGCTGCCGCCGCTTCACCACCGCCGGGGTACCGTGGGTCGTTGAAGGCCATCTCATAGAAGCAGTCCATGGCTGCCATGTACGCTGCAGGACTCTGAATCCGCATGAGCATGTCTAAAAGGCTCTGGAGGAGCACAACGCTAATGAGGGAGATGTTGCCCGGTGACTGCTTGGACAGGTGCTGCACAACACGGTAGACAGCCACCTGCGACTCCGCCAGTGGGGTGGCCGCGGCGAGGTTACCGACCACCTCAAGCGCATCGATGTCAAGGAAGGTGTTCTGGACGCGGTGCAGATCGACCTCGGCCAGCGTGGCGAGGGCCTCGCAAAACACCTTCGAAAGGCTCGGTGAGTTGTTGCCGCACAGCTGGTCACGCAGGGGCTGCAGCACGCTGAGGTCGAGGCGGGTGTCTTTGATGCACTGCTGCAGCAGCTTGCCTCCCATGTCGGTCATGTAAAGGAAGAGACGGCACAGCCGCTGCTTCTCCATCGTGATGGACGAGTGGAAGATGGTGACGGCGGGTGCTGTCAGGACCGGCAGCTGGTCGAGCGGTTCCTCCCGCAGCAACAGCCGCAGACGGTCCAGTGTGGCCACGGCACGGGCGATGAGGTGCGCAAACGACGACGACAGCCGCACCTTCCAGTTGCAGGTGAGGCAGTACGCAACGTAAAGGGCACGGGCCAGGACGTCGCCGAAGAGCGGCGCCATCGCGCTCTCCGACAGGCGGAAGTCAAAGCGCATATCCTCCACGTCCATCCGCTCCTCCAACTGCGTCAGCACAAAGTGCAGGACAAAATGGGTGAACTGCACAATGGGCAGGGGGTCCGGCGTCGTGCGGAACGACCGCAGCGGCACCTCCACCGTGGTCAGCAGCGGGTACATGACGAGAGCACTCATCACAATACCATACGCATCGTTGTCGTCCATCGTATGCATGCAGTCCTCCAGCAAGCGCTTTAGCACCTCAAACTGCACCGCCCCACTGGCGATGTCGTCACCGAGTTTGCGGCTGTTGAAATGCACTTCTGTGAGCAGCTGCATGCTGGGGCTGTCGTGGGGGTGCACACAAACCACGTCCGACTTCTTGATCCACCCGCCAGAAGCGATGCGGAAGTACACCTGCGTCGGATCGGCCGCGTCCGTCGCGCTGCTCAGCACGCGCATGAGTCGTCCACCGTAGAGCATCGAAAGGCAGTAGCTGCCAAGGCGCGGACGGGTGCGGATGGCCGCGTCGACGTCGTCATAGTCCAACATCGGGTCGCGTATCATCACCTGCGGCTCCTTCAGCAGCTCCTCCTTCACATTGAAGCACTTTTCGCACAGAAGAAACTCACAGGGGGCGGCGACGCAGCCAAACCATCGCACATCCGAGCCGTCCGAGAGCGCCTTGCAGACGGAGCATGCTCGGCCGCTGGGGGCACACGGCAGCTCGTCGAAGCCGTGGCAAGGGTGAGAGCCGTGGTGGTACATAGCTGCTGTTTGCTTAAAACTAGGGGGGTAGTCGGCCACAAATGTACAGAAATGTGTACGTGTATGTGTATGTATGCGTGTGAGTGGGAGACACGAGCGCAAAAACCAGAAAAAAAAGTGAGGAGACGATCGCCCGCTGACGCAGCACGTCTTCGCAGCTGCTATAAAAGTTCCTTCAAGAAAAGGTGAAGAAATGAAAACAATTAAACAAATAACAAAGAGGTAGGAGGGAGGGAAGGGACGCTGCCTGCGCAAAACCGCTTTCCGTTCCTTTCTCACTTTTCTTTTTCTTTTCTTTGTTCTCACGGAGCCGGAGTGGTTGATGGGGCGTGCTTGGAAACTCTCAAAGCAGTGAGCGCCCCCCCACAACCCCAAAAACTACAAAGAGAGAAGACAAAGAAAAACCAAAAGCGGCTGGAGGGGATCGGAAGAAAGAAAAGCGTTTTGAGTTATATGAAATAGTTCAGAGGAGCCAGCGAGGAGGAGGAGGGGGGAGGGGAGTATGTTTTTTTTCTTGCTTTTTAAAAAGGCGCAGACACAGAATCCCAGTAATAACAAAAACAAAACACTAAACAAACAAAGTAGCAAACTCGATCTCTTTTTGACACGCCTCCACCCGTGAGGAAAACGAGAACGAGGGTGGTAACACTTGCTTGCCAGAGAAAAAAAAACAATACAAAAAAAGGAAAAGACTTCTATGGGTAGCGAAAAACACAGGCAGAATTTCTTTGATTTATGTTTGCTGATGGAAAGTTAAGCTGGAGAAGAGCCTACACACACAACTAGAGAAAAAAAAACACACACAAGAACGGGTGGAAGGAGAGTGCTGCTTTCTATCGTCGCTTGAGGTGTTTACGACTCGACTGCAATGCTCTTTTTCCTTTGTTTTGTTATTTTGTTGTGGAAGAAGGATGTATAGACGCAACAGGCTGTGTGTGAAAGCACACGCAACACTGCGCAAAAAAAAAAGAGGAGCAAAATAACAAAACAAAAAGAAAGCGAAGAAGACCGTGAAGGCGACTTTCGTCTGTCTTTGCCTTGCGCGCACTGACGTCTACCTTCCTTCTCCCTCTCTGTGTGTACGAGAGACTCCTATGTGACCCGCTCGTCTTCTGCTTGCCTGAGTCGAAGAAAGGTGCGAAGCGTGTGTGACAAAAAACCGTCACAGCAATCTCAGGAAGGCGACAAAAGGCCGAAAGCAAAGCACTTTAGAAATAAATATATCACCCAACACAGCCGAAGAGTCGTTAAGCTTCTTCGTGCAATCGAAGATACGAATAATAGTAATAAAAATAAAAGACGGTCGGTAAGAGAGAGACTTGGTTTCCCCTCACTTTACTACCAAAGGCGGGCTCTCCTCAAATAAAAAAGAAAGAAAAAGAGAAAGAAAGAAGGGGATCTATACGTGGTGTGGTGCTGAAACAGAACAACAGCAACAAAGGGAAATGAGAAGGACGGGGTAGAGAATATACAAGCGAAAGAAAAACACTTAAGCAGCGTGAGAGTGTTTCTCCGAGACGCAGCTCACGAACAGCTTTTCTGATGGGTACTGGGCGTACTTCCACTGCTCTGTTGAGGCTGTCCGCTTCCTTCCTCCGCGCCTGTCCGTCGTTGCGCTGAGATGCGTCCTTCCACCAAAGCCTCTGTGTTTACACGTTCCCGTTTTTTCCCCTGCAGCACCTCTACGAAGAGCGTGGAGTAGCCCAAGCGCGATGCCGCAAACAATGAAAACGAAAACAGGTCAGAACAAGAGATAGAACCCGAGAAAGGGGGACGTCGCACAGCGAAGCCGGTAGCCGTTAAAAAAAAAAACTTGTATATATATATATATATATGAAAGAGAAAGAGAGCAACAGCTGGTGATTCTATTACTCGCGTCCCACTTCTCTCGTTCTCTTTTCACCACTTATCTTGTTTCTTCCTTCTATGCTCTTAGCTACTTCTTTTATGTAGCTCTTTTCCTTTCTTTTTTTTTAGAGGCGGAGTACACCACGGAGTATTGTCTAACGCAAGTATTATTGGTCTTCTTTGATTGTTGTTACCGCTCTGCTTTCCTTTCCATTCCTCTTTCTACGATTATTGTTGTTCAACGGTTACAGAAACGAGATGTCCGCCCCGAATGGACCAACACCAGTTGTTTGTTCGCTGACTGTGTGTGTGTGTATGTGTATGAAAGCGTCTGAAGCTCGCTTCTCAGGGTTGAGGGCACGTTGCCGCAATCACGGGTGTTGCAGTGCACGCACCTACAAGAAGGAAAAACTGATCTGCTTGCACGACTTCCACACAACACCAAAATACCGGTTTTCGTGGAGATAAAGACGTAAAACGTACAACTGGCAATACACACAGACAAAGAAAAAGGTGGAAAAGGAAGAGAGAAAGAGTTATTATGGCAGTTGCACGACAAAAGAAAAAACAACAACAGGGGGTGCAGTTCAACTACTCCTTTTCTTACCTGTTATACGTCGTTACCATACCGCAGCGAGAAGGTTGTCGCAGGTGTTGTTTTCGAGAGCGCGACAAACGATGAGTGATGCAGAAAGATTAGGGTAGAAGAACAATCGAGAGGCAGCACGAGAGAAGTGGAAAGAGATGAAAAGCAACAGAAACCCGCATTTGAGTGTTTTTTCGTTTGTTTTTGCTCAGCAGTAACGCAGACCGACCACTGCAAGGCATCGCAAGAAAGAAAACAAAAAGCACAGAAGCTGATGAAATAAAAGGATGGAGGTAGCTACCATCAACCAGCTTCCTCTCGAAATGAGGATAGAAAGAGAAGGGGGAGGGGGAAGGGAAGGAAAGCAAACAGCCATCTGGTTACCCCCCCCTCCTCCACCCGCCTCATGGACACACGCTGTTGTGGCAGCCGATGCAAACTGACACCCCACTTCAGCTCCTACACAACTGTTTCATGCTTCAGCTGCATTTATGCTTATTAGGAACGAAGACGACAAAGCGAGATCCCATCTTCTCGTGGTGTGACTAAGACAGATCGTTCTTCATCCCATCCCCGCACTTTCTCCCCTCGTTTTGCGCAGAATAAGACAAACAACACCAATAACAACAACGGCGGTCAACAAAACCATTCTCACTCCCTCGTGTGTTGCGTAATGTCAGAGAACTCCTTCGCACCCTCGTACGTAAAGCCGAAGGCGCACCCTCCCACAACGCCAACGAGGAGGTTGCCACCCAGTCCTTTCCACAGTGCCCGCGCGCCCTCCTTCTTCAGGACATCCTTCATAATACACCACAGCGGGAAGCGCACCCCATGAATCCGCTTCCCCACCTGCAGTCGCAGCCGCAGCACGTAAATTGGGTTCATGACGATGCCGATCACCATGCTTGTCGCCGCTCCGACGCCGGCGTTCACAATGACGTTGTCCGTCGTGGAGGTGCAGTGGTGGGGCAGACGCTGTTGAACAGACTCCGGCACAACGGTGGACAAGTGAGCCCCGATGGCTGGTGCGGCTCCGTAGACAATCCGCTTGAACGATTCGTAGACGAACCACCACGCCCCTGTTAGTGGCGATACCACCATCGTTAGCACGGTACCACGGAACAGACAGCTTACGCCTTGCTCACGCACTAGCGTGAGGGTGGTGCGCCAGGCAGACATGTAGTTGTGGCCGTGCGATGCGAAGGAGCTGCCCGCCACCATCTGCACCTGCGAGACAACCGCAAAGGGGTTGAACACCGGCGTGGAGCCGAGGTCAGCCAACAGGCCCGCACCGAAACTGCGCCACTCGCGTTCCTGCAGCGGCAGCTTTTCTTTCCAGTACTCCACCACGAAGTAGTACACCAGCTCACTCAGCACCGTGCCGGTGATGGCGGCGCCGGCGCCGCGGTAGAACCCGCGCAGCCCGTGCGTCTGGATAACATCGCGCAGTACCTTCGTGGCGGAGACGGGCATGGTGCTGCATTGCTGCCGCGCGATGATGAGGAACAGCGGCTGGCCAAGGAAGCTGTAGGTGAAGGAGGTGGCACCGAATGTCATCATGAGCGTGAGGGGGTCCACGTCTGACCACGACCGCGTTACGGCTGAGGTGAGGGGCGGTGGTGGCATCTCGAGTGTGTTGTGGAGCCGCGGCACCTCCTCCATCTCCAGCATGATGTCTCGAGGCGACAGATGCTGTAGCGGCGGCGGCGTATCATTGCGGTCATCCTGAGCGCGTCTCATCTCGGCTCTTTTTTTTCTTAGAGTTCTCCCTCGCTGCAGTTTGGTTGTATGCTCGTTGGAGATGAGGCCAGCAGTCTCCGCTGGTTTGTTTTTTGTTGTGTGTATGTGCGTGTGAGTGTCTCGTTGTAGCGTCGTGAGACCTTTTTCTGCACTCGTAAACACTCCAGCGCGGGCTTTCTTCTTTCTTTCGTTAATTCACAAGGTAATTAGCCACAATTTAGTATCTGTGAAGAGTAAGGTGGTTCTGTAATGGATCAAGAAAGTGTCAACTCTCTGCGCAGTGACACAAACCTCACTGCACCAGCAGCGACGCGTCCCACCACAAAGAACCACTTTGGGAAAAAAAAAACAGTAAGAGAGAGGTTTCCAATCGCTTTCTCTCCTTTTTTAAAGACAGCTTTCAAGCGCACTGCTTCCGCTGCGTCTTCGTCTATCCGGCTTCCAAGTGTCTTGCAGGTTCGGCGTTCTTCTCTCCCTCAGTGTGCGCTCTTCTCCTTCACAGTCCCTCAAGCGCGGATGTGCCACAATTGTGAATCGACGCGGCACACGTGCACAGCTACGCCTTTGAAGGGCAACTGTAGCGCGAGAAACGAGTACCGAGAAAAAGCACTGCACTCTTGTGTTTCCTTTCTGCCTATTGGTGACGGCTCATGAGCACACAGCATGGAAAGCACATTCACCCACAGACAAGTGCACGCACTCCAATAGCAGAAGCAGAAAGATCGGGTCAGATCAGATCCGTGTGTGGAGCAGATAGGAGGGAACAGGAAAGGAACACAAAGCACAGATTTATGGAAACAGAGAAGAAATCAATGCACGAAAAAGAAGGATGAGGTCTATGAGTAAGAGCTGTATCTAGGGAGAAGATGACACGAGTAGGGGAAAATGAGTGTGTAGTCAGTTAGTCCTCCACCTCATGCGATAGCACACGCGCATACACAAAATACTGGAAAAAAGAAAACTGAGCCTTTATCTGAGGTGTTCACCCCGACAAACACTCCGGCAAAGCTGCGATGCGCAACAATGATAAAGAAGGATTTGAGAGGACTCCGAGCCGCCGTGTGCGTTCGAACACACGAATGCGTGCTGTTGAATACGAGAACAAACACCACTGACCGACCCCCTTTTTTTAAACGTTTTGTTCTTTTTTGCACCACCGCCCGCTGCTTCCTGATGCCGGACGTCCGCGTGTCTGGCACGACGTTCTTTCAACACACACACACAAAAAAAAAAAAAACTGTATAATAGTGCTGCCGAACACGTGAGTTGTACCTTTAGTAAGGTAATGTACTGCACGTGAAGCGGGAAGCAGCACAGAGGGAAGTTCAAAGGGGAAGCAACAGAAGAGGAATGAGGACATGGGACGGAGTACTTCCTTGCGTCACAACGGATTTGGAAGGGGGGAGGAAGACGGGGAAAAAGCGCCAGTGTAATGAAACCTACGATAACAGCCTCCACCTCCAACCCCTTCCTCTCTTCTCCACAACACATCGCAAAGCTTGTGGGTCGGCTGGAGATGACGCCTCAGTATATCGTGAATCATGCGAGCGTCAGGAAGCGTTGCAACCATGCAAATTCTGACGCCTGCAAAGACAACGGTGCAGAGCGTGTAACTGATGCCTCCCTAGTTTTCCCTCTTTTTTTATCTCGTGTTTCGTATCGCTTTCTCTTTGTTTATTAATTTTGAAGTTGATGAGCAACGAAAGAAAGCTAGTGAGGACGTCTTCGGGGAACATCCTTCTTTTACCAAACCAATACAGCAGAGCGGCGCTGCGTCGTCGCAACCCCCCCCCCACTTCCTTACCGTAGGGTGGACTGACCTACAGGATAATGATATCCGCCGTAACATCACGCCCATTGCCAAAGAGCTCTCTACCAAACCGACGCACGTACAGTATCAGAGCACCGGCTACGGCAGCCAACCAGCACAGCAGCAGCACGAGCCCCGGTACTACAGCAGGAATAGCCCGCGAGGTCAGGCAGAGCGAAATGAGGCACGTAATGGCCACAATCAAGACCGAAAAGCGAATCAGCACCTCCAAGGCCTCCACCGTGGACGTGTGGTGCAGACACGAGAAGGTGAAGAGACCGAAGAAGAGCAGCGCCGCAGTAAGATCAGCGGCGATGGGGTCCACAAATGTCACCATTGCAACCGTCACCTTGAGCGTCCACACGAGCAGCTCGCTGAAGAGGTCGTCGAGCCGTGGCTCCAGCGCGTAGTACCCCACCGTCCCATCTCCCAAGAAACGCACATACCCGAGACCCACGTCGAGGCCAACGTACGAGACGGAGATGGCGAGCCAAGCAAAAAGGCCCGCCAGGAAACGCATGCCAGAGCCGCAGGTTCCCGTTGACGACCCTGTCCACCCGTAGCGGCCCAGCTGCCCATTGCACAGCAGCAGCCGGCTAAAGACAAACAAGACCAGCAGCAACAGCGTCAGCGGGAACCACGACACGAGACGAATCCACACCCGCACGCGGTTCTCAGGCTCCGCTACGTGAATGGGGTTGCGACCACCAAGAGGGAGCAGGACGAGTCCATAGAGAATGCCCATCACCGCACCGCACAGAAGCAGCCCAACGCAGAAGGCTACAAACGAGCTGCCGAGACTCTTTGACAAACCAAACATGGCGAAAGCGTAGACGTTCTTGTCGTGCGTGAAGTGCGTGAAGAGGTACAGATACAGCGGCAGACCCGCGGTAAGGGCGGCAAGCGTCATGACGACAATCCATGACTGGCGCGTGTTCGGCAACAGCCGGGTCACGACGGAGCTGACGTGGCCATACCGGTAGCTGCCAATCTCGCTAATCAGGTGCGGCGACAACCGCCGCAGAAAACTCGCGAGGAGCACAAAGAGCATGCAGAATAGCATCAGCACTTTTGTCGAACGCGCGCGCTCGTTTCCGTGGTATTTTGTAAAGATGATTATGTAGAAGAGCGTGGTGAGCCCGTGCAACGCGAAAGGTGCCCACGTCTGCACGTAGCGAAAGATAGGAGCGGGTACGGCCACGATTACGGCCGTGTCTGCCGCAACACTGTCGAAGGTGGTCATGATTGCCCTTCCCTCTAGTCGAGTTTCTCTACTTCAACAAGCGCGAGCAATTTCGAGGTGTGTTATGCCGTCCACTTTCCTGCCTGGTCTCTCTATCGTTTCTCAACGATGGTGGTGGAAGAAAACCAACGCGCAGCTCCACAGCGTGAAGAAAAGAGAGAAGAGAAAAACAGAGGAAATACCCAAGAAGTACGGCCGCTAGACAGCGACGCGAAGGGAGCTGCTTGCTGCAGCACGTGTACGGTGGTAGAAGGAAGAAGAGAAGGGACACAAAATCAGCTTCCGTCAGAAGGCACAAAGATGCTCCAAGCTTCAGTGAGCTGCAATCGCCGCAAAGGAGAAAAGAAAGGGACCGAAGAAAGGGGAGGGTGTGGAAGGCTACACACTCTCTCTCCAGAAAAAAGGTGTTCTGCAATGCACTCTGTGGCCAATCCAACCCACCACCGTGCGTTAAGAGGAGCGCAAAAAAAAAAAAAACCTGACACCCAATCCACACATACACGTCATACAAATGAACCTCCAGCGCAACATCAGCAGTGAGAACGACCAGCCGTGTTTTGCCTTCCTCCACTCGCTCCATTCTTCTCGACGGCTGATCGAAGCATGTTTCTCCTTGCAAAAGAGAGAACAGAAAAAAAAGGCACGTGCTTCCCTTCTCTTCTTTTTGTTCTTCTTGCAGTGATGTGAAGTAAATGACTCCTCAACGGTGCCACCGTTGAACACACACGCACATAGAGGCACATACAGTCAAAGAAAGAGACAAATGGACAAAACATCTGCACCCACCGCTTTCTGTGACGTCCACTAATCCACAACAAACCTCTCATTCCGGAGCGCACACAATCATTCCGCACGACCGACTCAGTGCCAAACGTAGGTGCCCTGCTCCGTCACCCGTCGCTCCAGCAGCCCTGCTTCCCTCAGCCGCTTGAACGCCGCAGGCGCGCGCCACTGCATCTCCGGTGGCAACTCTAAAATGTAATGTTGAATATCCTTCCCGGGAATGTTCTCCACCATCTGCACAATGGAGCTTTCCAGCTGCATCGACACCACCGCCTCTGCCTCGCTCATGTGCGCAGGAGAAGCAGAGGCGTCACCGCTGCCACCCAACACGTCTGCGGGCATCGCCGGGGCGACAGGTGGTGCCGTCGGCTGTGGAGGAGGATGACGCAGCAACGACAAGTCCTCTTCGTCTGCGTCGTGCAGACGCACGTGGTGGCGACGCGGTGTGGCGAAGAGGGGATACCACCGCGGTGGTGCATCCACACCGTCAGCGCGGTCGATGTCTACCTTGCCGCCACGCTTCAGCACGGACCAGAGGATGTGGTTGAGCCGCGTGACGTTGTCTTTGCCGTAATAGCGATTCGCGTAGTACACAGTCGTCATACCGGGGTCGTTGCGGATGGTAGCAAGGAGACTCTGAGGAGTCAGTGGACGGGTGGCTCCTGCAAGTAGCACGAACCCTCTGCGCATTGCTTTTATATGCTTCTGTTTTCTGCTCACACACACTTACGAGAAGAGACCTGAGTGCTCCTCGGTAGGGAATCAAAGAGAGAGAGAGAAGCGCGAGTGACAAAAATAAAAAAAAAAGCGTTGGAAGAGGAAGGAGAACAGAGCGTTGAACAGTACAGTCGCGTGTGTGTGTAGACATGGAAACCGAGGACGATTCAGCATTCTTCCCTCCATTCATTGCTGTGTGCAGCAATTCCAGGCCTCGCGTCCATCAACATCGTCGAGAGGAAGAAAAAAAGGAGGAAATGCTAGCGTGTGCAATTGAAAAGGATGCAAAGGTACACAAACGTATCTCGTCCACGACATCGCTATGTATATAATGCACCCACACAACACCACGATGGACCCACCGCCCCGCGACAAGAAGAGAACTATAAGTATGCCACGATGACAAAGCTCCTTTTTCTTCCTACTGCTGAGCGAATTACAGTACATCAGTATTTCCACGCGACTCCAAAGTAGTTGACAACGGCAAACGAAAAGACACCGCAAAGCACATCACAACATCAGTCCACACAGCTCTAACCGCCACTTCAGGACACACACGTACATATATATATATATATATATATAATTACCAGAAACACTGGAAAGGAAATTTCCCAGAATACGCTGCACTCTTTTGTATCTAAGGAGTTGATAACAGGAGACCCCAAAAAGGGGGAGAAAAAAAAGAAAAGGAGGAATCGTACAGAAGAAGGACCTGGTCTCGATCCACGTCATGGAGCACACACACAAACACAGACAGACAGATGCTCACACAGACGCAGCCTCTTCAAAAGACAAGCAAACCACAATGTACACAAGCAACTTCACCTGTCGAGGGAAGAAATAATCAACAAAAAAGATGAAGCTACCTCTGCACACACGCCGAGCACGGCGATCTGTTCAAGGTGCACAAAGAGAACTCCCACCGTCTGATTTACTTATTTTCACTACAATGCAGCAGAGAAAAGAAACACACGTCTCTACGGTAACCCGAAAGACCCTCGTCTTATCGTTTTCAAGGATGCGCTTGTAAAAGTGCGTGTGTGTGTGTGTGTGTGTGTGTGTGCCAGTGGATATATGTGCTGGTGGCACCGTGGCATTTTTAGCGGCGTCCGGGGCCAGAGCGCTTGATCTGCTCCGTCACCAAATCCAGACGAGCACGCACGGCACTGTAGCGGTACTGCGCCTGCTCCCGCACAACTTCAGGCGGCGATGCGCGAAACGGCAGCACTAGCACGCTCACCAGCTTGTATTCTAAGTTCTCGACAAACTCCACGTTAGCGGTGCCGTCGTCGCCGAGGAGCAGCGCAGCAATGAACCGGCCCGGCTCGCGGATGCAGCGGTTGAACATCTTCAACAGCGTCATGAGAAACTCCGAAAACTCACATACCAGATTCTGATCCTCCCGCAGCCGCAAAAATCCTTGGTCATTGATGATGCATGTGTAGTGGAAGAAGATGTCAGACTCCGTCGTCACTTCCACCCGAAGGCTGGCCAGGTTGCGTTCTTCTCCCGTCGTCAGCACCTTAATCTTCATCGGTTCCAGTGATCCGGCCGAGGACTCGCCGCCACGCATGGCGCGCAGCTCGCACGGCACCTCGCGGTCGTACACCAAGCGGGAGCCATCTGCTAACGAGGGGTCCGCCTGCTGAATCGCAATAAAATCCTGCTCCAGCTGAGACAACAAATCTGCCATGGTGATGAAGCCAGATAGGTCAGCAGAGGTCGATAGATTGAGGGAAGCCAACCACTTCAAAAAAAAGCGGTTCTTCTTTTTCGTGCCTAAAATACCCTGAGACAATATAAGTAAGATCCCTTTTGTTGTTGTTGTTAGAGTGAATGTCACGAGCTGTATGGTGCAAGGGCTTTTGCGAGACGTGGTCCAGACCTAAGAGGAGGAAAACAAGCAAGCAAGACGACGTCGCACCGTTGCTGAAGAAAATGCGCCCGCGATGAAGTAATGAGGAGGCAATTGTGAGTTTTTTTTTTTTGATAAAGATGGTAAAGCATGAAGGGAGAGAACAGAAGTGAGTGTCACCGCGAATCGTGAATCCCGCATGTTTTGCTGCTGACATACTTCTTTGTTTTCTGCCTCCTTCCCTGTTCCCGTTCGAGCTGACAAGGAGCACTGACGCACCAACAGAACCGGAGGAGGTGTGCGTCGCACAGACATCAACAAGCATAGAGGCCGGCCCTTTCTTTCTTTTTTCTTTTCTCAGTGCTGCAATGTGTACGAGAGAGAACAGAAAGAAGGGGTTGCCAGTTGTTAGTGTTGATGTTGTTGCTAAGAGCCCCATCCCTCCCCCCCCCTTTGCCTGAGCTGAACAAAAGAGCACCCGCACATGTGACGTTTGTCACGGCCGATCGTGGAGTGATACGCTGCATATTAGTTTTGCGAAGCAAACGCTGTCAAGCTGTGAAACAGCGTGGAGGGATATCCCTCTTTCCTCAAAAGGTGATAGAAAGCAAAAGGAAAAGAAAGTCAACAAAGCGTGGGGGCTGCCTCGGCGATTCCCGAGGCTAGCCACCAATGAGGAGTACATTGTTGCCTGGGCCAACGCGGCCCAGCATGGAGTATTCAGAAGAGTAGACCACTCAGTCTCCTCTACAATCGCAAACAGGTGCGTACGCGCAAACGGCAACTCCTTCCTTCTCGCGCTGCGGAAGCTGTCCGCCACGCGAGGCGCCCCAGGAAGCATCACGTAACGTTGATGTCGAAAATGTCGGACTCCCCCCCCATCCTCTCGCCCTCCGATGATACGACCAGCCCTTTCGTGTCAGCCTTCTCACAGGCGGTAGCCTTTGTGTGCGGAGTCGTTTTTTTATTAAAGTAGACCTCCTCCACCATCTCCCGCTGCCGTGCACAGTCGATGCAGACGCCGTTGCCCTCCTTCTGGCGATCTGAGTTCCACTTGAAGGTGTAGGCGATGCCGCCCAGGGCGAAGAGCAGCGTAATGGGCAACACTAAATTCATCGACTTGGGCAGAACACTTCGACGGGAGCCCATCGCCACCATCCGCGGCGACGCCGCCTGTGGATTGGGACCAGAGTTCAGGCCAGGGATTTTCATTTTTTTTTCTGACTACGGTGATGAGCAGCTTGCGGTACTTCGCTCTTATACAAACAGACACACACGCTGAAGCCTTACGACGTTGTGTGCTGAGTCGGGGGCTGGGAAGGGAAGGGTGACGCGTCAGAAAAATCCGTTTTTCTCACACACAAAAAGAAAATAAAAACCCCGCTGCTTCACGTGCTCTTCGCTTCCCCCCTTTCTGCGTTTCTGTGTGAGAGAGGTGTCTCCTCCGCTTCGGTTCGATCTTTCATACCACACAACAACCCCCAACAACCATAGAAGAAGAGGAAGGAGAAGGGCGAGAGAAAGGAAAGCCGTCTAATAAGGGTTCTAGTAAGGAGATCAGCTTAAACATGTGCGGGGAAACAGAAAACACATAACAGCAATAAGACAAAGCTGTTTTCTAATCGCCTGAAGCGAGAGTGTCTTCCTTCATTGTAGACCTTTCTGGTCAGTTGAAGTCAAGACGCGCACGCCTCAATGATTCAGTTGCTCGTATTGAGGGTGTAAAGCAGAGCAGCGTAGTCCACGTCTGGTAAGCCCATTCCCATCGCAGCAGTGCCGTCACGACTATCCAGATGAAAATGTGAGAGCGCACATACACACACACACACACATATGTGCAAGCCAACAGTTTGCTTATTTGCTTTCACATTGTTTTGCACCTCTTGCATGTACACGAATACTCGAAAAAAAATGATGCTCTTTTTTGTTGTTGTTGTTCTCTCTTTATATATTTGTCCTTAACGTCAACCGTTCATCTCAAGTCGCCCAAGTGAACAGTACAACACTCAGTTTTTTGTATATAAGTGTGTGTGTGTGTGTGTGTTTAGAGGTTGCCAAACACCTTTCAGCAACGACTGGATACACACAATGGACGCGCAGGAGAGAGAGGGAGAGAGGGCGTAGAAACCAAAAAAAGTGTTTTCCCTTTTTCCTTTTTTTTAACGAGCGTAACTTAACATTTTTCTTCTCTTTTGATCAAATGAATTTCACGCATGTCCACTTTAACATGTGTTTGTATATGTGTGTATAGAGAGGGAGAAGGAGAGATCAATGGAACAGAGAGAAAAACAAAAACAAAAACAAAAACAAAAACAGAAGCGGAGTTGTCCTCGAAAACTCACTTCAATTATCATCAGACGCATCTTCGTCTCATTTTCTCCTCTGCTCTTCTCTCCCCCTTTCCGTTAGGTCATGACTCAACGGATCGACTAAACCGAATCAGAAAAAAAAGGTGTAGATGCTCACCGTAGAGTAGTCGGAAAGAAAAAAGCGTCGCTACGTGAGTCTTCGAACGTTACACGATCGATACACACGCCCATTAATAATGATAATAATATAAATAAACAGGCTGAGTCCGAATGGGGCAGCGCAAAAGAGGCTGTCATCGTCTCATAACTCGCGGGAAAGAGGAGGGAGGTACACGCGTGTCTTTAACACAGCACACTTCTTTTTTTTCACTATACTTGGTGAAATCTCTTGATGCATCGAGACAGCGCGCCAACTTTTCGTGGGAAAAAAGAAAAAAAGGAGGACGTTAAAAGCACAAGCAAAAGGAGCAAAGACAAAACCAGGATAACAGGGCGAAAGAAACAAAAAGCGCTAAACGAATCAACGAAGAGGAAGAAAAAGGATCGGCTCGATATTCACGAGAATTCGTCGTGTACGTTTGCGAGCATGGCCCCCTCCCCCCTCCTCTCTCTCTCTGCGCTGCCTCATTCAGTGTACTGACGCACAGTGAAAGAAAGGAAAGGGAGAGAGGGGAGGGGGTCTTCAAGCACCGTAATCAAATCGAAGCCGTCTCCCTATTCCTTTTTTTTCTTCTGAACCTGTCGTTCTCGGTGCCTTCTCCGTTGCTTCTTTCTTCACATCTCTTTCTTAAATTACCCTTCCGACAAAAGACCATTAGCGCGCCATCGACGCCTTTTTCTTTGTAATTCGTTTCTTTCCTTCTTTCGCTTTTTTGATGCTTCTTTCTGTTTTGCTTAACATTGCACGTGTGCGTGCAAGGTGCGTGTCCCCCGCTGCTGCTCCTTCTCCTCTCTCCCCCGCCCCTGTGTATGCCTCTCACTCCCTGGCTTACGTGTGTCGCAATCACTAGCGCCCTTCACTCGCTCTCTCGCTCGCTCAATCTTACTTCACGATGTGGATCAGACTCGGCTCGTAGTCCTCCGGCGCCTCAAAGCCCAGCAAGTTGATGAAGGTGGCTGTGATGTTGGCCAGACCAGCCATGGGCAGGTCCGTGCGCATCGCCACACGAGGGTCGAGACCCGCGCCACCAATGAACACCGGCACCGGGGCCAGGGTGTGCGAGGTCAGCGGCAGCACCTTACCATTGTCGTCCTTCATTGGCTTGCCCTTCTTATCGCGCTGGGCCATGTCATCGGAGTTGCCGTGATCCGCAGTCACAATGAACACGCCGTTGATGCTGTCCACCGCCTCCGCGAGCTTCGCCAGCGACTGATCGACAGCCTCCACGCCGACGATGGTGGCGGCCAGGTCGCCGGTGTGGCCGACCATGTCGCCGTTCGGAAAGTTGATACGCACCACGTCGTACTTGCCGCTCTTGAGAGCTTCGATGGCCGCCTCGGTGATCTCGGCCGACTTCATCTTGGGCTTCTCGTTGAACTGCACACGGTCGCTCGTGATCTCCTTGAAGGTCTCGTGTTCGGCGTCCAGCTTGCCACTGCGGTTGCCATTCCAGAAGTAGGTCACGTGGCCAAACTTCTGGGTCTCGGAGCAGGCGAAGATGTTCACGCCGGAGCCGCAGAGGTACTCCTCGCTCACGCGGGTCAGCTTCGGAGGCGGCACCAGGAAGTTGTTCGGGATGCCGAGGTCACCGTCGTAGCGCATCATACCCGCATAGCGGATCTTTGGCACACGAACGCGATCGAACTTGTGGAAGTCCGCCTCCTCGAACGCGCGCGACATCTCAATCACGCGATCACCACGGAAGTTGAAGCACAGCACCGCGTCGCCGTCCTCGATCGTGCCGCGCGGCTTGTCGTTCTCGTCGACCACAACAAAGGGTGGGTAGTACTGATCCGTCACCTTAGGGTCCTCCTCACGAAAGGTCGTGATAGCCTCCTTCGCGCTGTGGAAGTGGCGGGCGTCGCCGAGCACCTGCGCGCGCCAGCCACGCTCGACGATGCTCCAGTCGGCGTCGTAGCGATCCATTGTCACAAACATGCGGCCGCCACCGCTGGCCACCTGCGCATCGCAGCCCTCCTTACGCACCTTCTCCAGCACCGCCTCAAGCTCCTCGGTGAAGCGGAAGGAGGAGCCGTCCGGAACATCACGGCCGTCGTAGAGGATGTGCACGCGAATCTTCTTCGCACCATCCTTGGCGGCGTGCTCGATGAGCGGGTAGATCTGGTTATCGCGGGAGTGTACACCACCGTCGCTCAGCAGACCAATGAGGTGCAGCGTGCTGCCCTCGTTGCTGAAGGCGCCGTGAAGGTAGCGGTAGCCTTCGCTTTGGAAGATCTCGCCCGTCCTCAGCGCATCGTCCACCAGCGACGCACCCTGCAGCGCCACGCGACCCGCACCGAGGGCGTTGTGACCGACCTCGCTGTTGCCCATATCTGCATCCGTCGGCAGACCGACCGCCGTACCGTGGGCGCGGATGGAGCGGAAGTGCTTCGGGTCCTTGCGCATCGAGTCCATAAAGGGCGTCTTGGCCATGTGCACGGCATCGTACTCATCCTCGGCACCAATACCAACGCCATCCATCACCACCAGCAGCAGCTTGCGGCGGGGCAGCTCGTTGTGCAGCTTCAGCGAGAGCTTGGACATGATTGAGTTCCTGTCTTTTTTTTTTTTGATGAAAGAAAAGCTGTTTTTGCGGCAGTCCAGGTCGCAGTGAGAAAGCGTCTGCTGATAATCGTGGTTATTCAGCAAATGCACTGCAACGCACAGGCAAAGACCTCTTTGTTTGTATTTTGAGGGGTGTGGAAGAGAGAAGATAGCGAACAAAGGAGTTATAAGGAGCTGAATAAAAAGCAAGCAAGAAAAGAAGGGGCTGTTAAACTGCAGTGGGATCAGAAGGGTGTGCGGGGGAGGGGCAAAGGAGGTGGTGGCGGCGCGACGGAGAGGCAAAAACAAACGAAAGAAGCGAGAGCGAAGGAGTCGGAGTGAGGTGGGGTACAAGTTGGGGGACACAGAGAGTCTTTTGAGGCATTACCGTATCAGCAAAAACAAACAAAAAAGAAGCTCTTCGGATCTCACATATGTTCCTTTGTTGTTGCTGTTCCGTGTTTGTTATGCAAAGGAAGCACCACGGACACAAACGCTAAAGATCGCTCAGAGACACCACTCTGGAACCTTGGGTATATGTGATAGATACTCCCCTCTAATCACTGCATTAGCCTTCAGCATAGAAGCGAGCATAAGAAAGAGGGAGAGAGCAATAAGAAGGCGTGTAGAGAGAGGTCATCGCGTTGTTTTCAATAGCTCTTTTGCTTCAAAGTGTCTTTTTGTTTGTTTGTTTACTTCGGTGCTCCTTTCAGCGGGGCAGTGCAATTAAAAGAGAAGAGAAAAAACGTAGTCGGGCTTTCTATTGTAAGATGACAGGATGAGAAGAAGGGGGGTGAGAGGAGGGGTTTCACCCAGCTGATACCATGACAAAAAAAAGCCGCTTTTCCGTCTCGCTCTCGCCTGCTCACTCCCCACGGTCACCGTCATTGTCTGCGCAGAGGGCGTCTGCAATCGAGTCTTCGTCGTTGTCGTCGTGGCCGCTCTCCTCTCGAGGTCGCTTTGTCGCCTTCGCTTCTTCTGTGTTCGGCGTCAACTCCGCTGCCGTCGCCGGCGCAGCATCCACAATCATCTGAAGTGCAGCTTTCTGGTTTGTGGCGATGATGGTGTTCATTTCGCGTAGGTCAGACATGAAGACGGCATCCTGCAAGCACCAGTCCGCCGGCATCAACTCCGGCACGTGCTCGCTGTCGGTAAAGCCGTTGCTGTAGTACTCGTCCAGGTAGCACCTCCAGTCGTCATTCGGGTAGCCCTGGTAATCCACGCACACCAGGTAGCGCTCACTGTTCACGACGCGGCTGTGGCGCGGCTTCGCGACGTGCACGCGACTGTAGAGGAAGCAGGAGAGGTACAGAATAGCACGCGACAGTGGGGAGAAGGTGTCGAACAGCTTCAGCACCAGGCACCCACCGCGGCGCAGCAGTTTCAGTGCGGCGAGCCACTGTCCGTACAAGATCCGAGACGAAATAGTCTCCTGATAGTTGGCCATGGTGAAGTCCACGTGGAAGCCGCCATCGGCGACCACCAGCAGCAGAGGCACCGTCTTCGTAAGTGAGGCAAAGCACTCAATATTGCTCAGCTGGAAAATGTCGCCCGTGCCATCCAATCCGTACGTGCACGTGAAGCGTGGTGATTTCAGGAGGTGGTTGTACCAGTCCAGGCCGGTCACACCGCCGAGGGTCATGCCGTACCCGTGCATCCGCTTCCACCCGTGGCGCCGGCCGGCTTGAAAAAGAGCCTGACTGAAGGCGCCTGGGCCTCCGCACACATCAGCGAAGACAAGTTCGCGCGTGTGATTCTTTGATTTGCCCGGCAGTGCCTTTGCCAGTTCCATCCACACCCCTGTCGACTCCATCGACTCCAACAGCTTGAAGCCGGCACGGTTCGAGAAGTGCCGCTGCTCCCCGCTCACGGCGAGGGGGAAGAGCTTGTTGCGTGTGGCGGTGTAGGTCTCTGCTGGGATGCGGTCGAGCTGCGTCTTCATTGCCCACACCTCCTCCCGAAGGGTGGCCTGCTCGCCGTCAAATGCATCGCGCCAGTGGTGCTGGGTGAAGGGCTGCCCACGCAGAGCTTTCAGCGGTGGCAGAGCAGCGTCAGGGCTGCGCCGCAGCAAAAACTCTAGTGAGCGGTCCTCCACTGTTTGTGACATTGCCGGAATATTTGCGTGCGTGCGTGTGTGTTGCGTGCCCACCTACTTCATTCACCAAGGTGAGTGATAGCGGCAGGATACTGTTTCTTCGATGATTGCTGACAGAGAGCAAGGGAAGGGAGGGGATGCGAGGTTGGAGAGATAAAGACAAGGAAAAGCGGGAGGGAGTTACAAAGCCGCAAAGCACGAAGTCTCGCATACCTCTTCAACAGCCTTTTTTTTTTTTGGCTGTTTGCTTGCAACGGGGTTGCAGAGCTCAAAGGGAGAAAAAGAACAGAACCTTCACCTGGAGCGCCACCCAACGCGTTTGCAGATCCGCAGCGCACTCCGCCACAAAAGTGAGGCACAACCACATTTTTGCTGTTTTTGCTCTCATGGGCATGGAGAAGCACGCACGGAGGGGAGGTGCGGGAGGAAAGCAAGACGCCTCGATGCTCCGCGAGGGATGTGGGATCCTCTACAGCAGCGGTTGCTGTGATGTAGTGTTTTTTCTTTTTTTTTACCTCCTCCTTTTATACTTGGGGTCTCTTTATCTAATTTCTTTTCATTCTGGCGCTGTGCGGGCTTTCAAATTACAGAAGAAAGTTGTCAAATAGGGTTGTTGAGTCCAAAGCAAAATGGGAAGTGAGACCAGCGTTCAACAAAAAAGCGAAATTACCAAGAGAGAAGAAAAAAAATGAAGACCGCACCATCGGTGGCGATCTATACACTTTTTACTTTATTTTTCCGTATTCCTTTTCCCTCTCCTCGGTTGAGTTTTGAGAGCCTTTTTTTTTTGACGGCTGCTCTCCTCCCTCCACAGGGGGCGGGCTTTCCTGGGCGGAAGACAAGCAGCGCAAAAGCACGTACACACGGCCACATAAGGAAGCAAAGAAAGTGGGAAAGAGGAGGAGGGGAAGAAGGACAAGCAAAGTCGGAACGATAGCATGCCTCCCCACACCCTTCCTTTGCATTGGCAGGTGCGCTTCACCGCCGCAGCCCGCATACCAGCAAATCTCACCCCCCCCCCATCCACATCACCCCCTCCTTCCTTATTTCGCTTTTGCTTTTTGGTTGTTGTTGTTGGCTTGTTTAGCGTACCTACGGCGTGAACAGCTTCTGACGAGCGAAGAACTCTTCGTCTGGCTCGAAGGTGCCGACAATGGGGTACTTGCTCTCGAACTTAGCATCCCACTCATTCAGTGTCTGCATGTGTTCTGGTAGGAGATCATCCCAGTTTGCATTGGCTTCCTCGTCGCTGATGAGCATCTTGCCCAAGCAGCGCGACGCCTCCCTGCCGGCGAAGACGGCGTACGTCTTGCCCGGCCCGTAGAAGGCCGCACCGCTAGTGCAGTCGTATACCTTGTTCTTGACAGACACGTAAATTGGTCCCCCGTTCTCACCCCTGAAACGGGTAAGATCGTTTGAAGTGAACTTTCTCATCTCGCCTTCGGGGATGGCGGGAGGGGCGGCGGTGGCACCCTTCTTCTGCTTTTCCTCGTCGTCCTCATCGTCCTTGGTACCTTGCGAACGGGACCAGAAGTTCAGCCAGCCCATTCGTGGTGTTTTTCGGTGTGCCCCGGGGAGAGGTGTGAGGAAGGATTTTGAGGACGAGAGGAGGTGCCGGAAAGGGGGAGAAAAGCACACAAAGAAAAAGGATCGATCAGGGGTGCTGCTGCCTCAAAGAGCCAAGAGAAAAACCAGCGTGGGACGATATGGAAAGGGGAGATATGTAAGAAAAGAAAATAGAAAGACAGAGGGGGGGGGGGGCCAATCACTGCAGATGCTCGTAGTGTTCCTTCGCACAGTGGCGTGCCCGTGATAAAGAGAGAGAAAAGAAGGGAGAAGAGGGAGGGAAGGGGCGTGTAAATAACAAAAGAGAGGATAGTAGGGAGGAAAGTGAGGCGACGGAGTCGGTAATGGTGGGCAGAGAATCACGCAACTCTGCCCTCTGTAGCTGACTTTTTCGATTGCTGGTATCTGTCGGAAGTCCGTGAGTACGCCACTCTGCTCGTGTTCTTGCCTAGCGAGTTTCGTGCCGCATAAAGCTCACTAAGAAAAAGAGAAAGAGGGGTGGATAGAAGCGTCCGCCTTGCGCACTTGTCCTTGACCTCTTTTTTTCTTCTTTTCTTATGGTCTCGTGGTGGTGCGCATAAGCAGTATTCTCGTTTACATCGAAGTGCACCCAACAGCGGTTGCTGCAACAACAATAACAACAAAAAAAGCACCCAGCACAGTGAGGGTCTAACAGAGCCTGTGTGAAGTCCCAACATGACTATGCCCTGCAATGTATGTGCTTTAGGCAGTTGAGGTGCTGTAGTTGCGCGCCAGGGTCTCCTTCAGCTGAAGACCAAAGTCTAACGCCTTGGCGTTCATGATGGCCTGCTGCTCCGCCACCTTCGCCTCCCAATCAGCAAGTTCAGCTTTCTTTCGCTGAGTCGCCTCTTCCAGCTTCACACGCAACGCTTCGTTCTCCGCCTCCGCTTCCTGCACCACCTTTTCCATGTTCGCATGGCGCTGCTGAAGCTGCTCTAAGTTGGATACTGCGTACATCTTCATGAGCTTCATCTTGTCGTCCAGGTCACGGCCCTCCTGCTCTGTCGCCACCTCTATCTCCGCAATGCGCCGCTCCAGACCGGCAATCGCAGCATCCAGCCGCAGTCCTTGATCGGTGCAGATGGCGATCATCTTCTCCACTGCAGTGCACTGCTGCCCTAGGGACTCCAGCCGTTCCTTGCGTGCCGCAAGGACTTCCTCGGGGGAGAGATTCTTTGCAGACTTTTTTGCCGGCATCGTGGAGCTCCTAATGTACTTATGTTCGTGTGTATATGTGTGAGTAGGTAGGTGTCTACGCTTGCCCTCTCGACGTCGGTTGAGCGGGTTGCGGAAAGCAGATGCTGGGAGCAGCGTTACTGCAATGGAGAGAACAGACAAGACTACTAAAAGGACGGTGAGGGGGCAAAGAGCAAGGAAAAGAGAGAAAGAGACTATGTCGGAAGACGCAAATGAGAAGGACACAATTACGGAGACGCGGGTTCTGTGAGTGCTGCTCAGAATCACGGATCGCAGCGCTTTATTGCGTTGCTGACTGCTCATGTCCTCCACACATTGAACACACTGCACAGCGGTCATTGGAAAACAAATCGCCCCCAATGCAGAGTCCTTCAAAGTGGACGTTGTGGCAAGACCCACTCATCGCCAGAAAAAAAACAGAAAACGTTAAACAGGAGGGCAGTCAAAATCGCACGTGCCTCTTTGTTTTTCTGTGCTTTTTTTTTTACGTTGAGAAGCGGCGCGTTCTGTTGACACAAATCTCCACCACCTCTATATAGGTTATGGAAGAGAGTGAGCGCGGCGCCACAAAAGACACATGGGGCATCAATCTTTGCTTGCCGAAGCCGCGAATAAAGAGAGGAGGCAAGTGAAAAGAGAGAAAAGGAGACGAAATAGGAAAGTGTGTAACGCACACGTGGTTATACACACCCCTCGTCACTTGGCCCTCGCGTTGGCAGAACAAAACAAATCAAAAAAAAAAAAATCGTCGCAGCGGGTTCAGGTATTGGAGCAAAAGAAACAAAAGGAAGAGGAGGTGCGTGGGAGCGAGGGAAAAGAACATGCAAAGCAAAGCACGAAGCACACAACAACAGTGGCACCCGAAACCAGCGAATTGAGAGGAACCCGCGACCAGGGCGTGCCCATCACGCACTACAAAGCGGGGCGCCCCAATAAAGGAAATGAGAAAATGGAGCGTTTGTTAAAGATGCCCCTCCATCTCTCTTCCTCCTCCCTTCTCGCCTTAACGAACAGCAACAAAATAAAAGCAATTCTCAGAGAGGCAGCGTTACCGATTGTGCACGATGTCCCTCATGTCCATCAGAATATCCTCGTGTTTCAGCGTGTACTTCAGATTCTCCCACACGGAGTAGCGGATAGGAGGGATGGTGCGGATCTGCAGACCATCCTGACTCGACGCATCGTCGATCACACACCCATCGGCGGTGTTGTTGATCATGTACTCATCGCTGCCGAAGCAGTACTTGTGCGCAAAGGCGACGAACATCATTTCTATGCAGATCAAGAGGTCCTGCAGCGCCGCAGGGGTCTCCTTCGGTTTCCAATACGAGAACGTGGGCAGCAGGCCTGCCGACGAGAGCACCTCAATCAGCAGCCCTTGCCAAAACGAGAGGAAAATGACTGCCTTCACGCAAAGAAACTTGAGGAGGGCGTTGCGGCCTTCCATCAGGTCTTTCAGGCCGACGTAGAAGTACAACAGTGCGGTGAAGGCGACGGTAATGGAGATGTTGTAGGCGAGGTACGTCCAGAAGGTGCCTTTGGTGACGTCAAACGTGCTCGTACCCATCGCATCCTTGGCGGTGAGGATCACCACGATAATCGTGATGAGCGGCTTCAGCAGCATAAACTGAAAGAGGCAGAGCCGACAATTCTGCACGAAGGTCGGGGTGACCTTGATGGGCTCTAAGTAGCAAAGCGGAAAGACCTGCGGCACCGGCGGGCGCTCCTCAATCATGAGGGTGCGGTAGACGGTGTCGATGCCGCCCATCAACGCCATCATGAGCTGGAAAAAAGCGTAGATGACGTAGCTCTCGTACGTGTCACGAATCAGATTCAGGTACTCCGCCGCGCGAGGGGCGATCAGGCTGATCCACGAAATCATGGCAAACAGCGGCACCATAAAGAGGATACGCACGATCTTTGTCTGGCACTCCGGGTCAGAGAAACAGGTGAGGTGCTCTAGAATCTGAAAACACGATAGCAGCGTTGCGAAGATGGCACAGTAACCCGCGACGAAGGACGGCACGACGCTCTGCTTCTTGAGAACGGTGGAGAGGATAATGTAGATCAGCAGCAACAGCCCGATAACACAGGCGAAGGTGCCCACCCAATAGTACATTTTCCTCCGCTCTGTCTTCCATCGCTGGAAGACGGAGAAGAGACTCATGCTCTGCTGCTTCACTCTCTCCCTTTCTCCTTTTGATCTCACAACGGTTTCTTTTGGATTTCCACGAAAAGCAAGGGCGTCGCTGACACTAGAGATCTCTCCTTCACGGCCACAACCTGTGGGCACGATTGCCACGTACCAGCTTTTGATGTTCGTATCACCCTTACAAGAGCGTAGCACCAACTAATGAGCACTCCGCTGTTTGCAGTGGTGTTCAGCCCAGCCACGACCACAAAAAACGAGAGCAGAGCGGCAAAACGCTTGAAGGAAGTCGACCGAAGCGTGAAAGCGCACTTGAGTTTCGAAACTGCCTTAGCGGTTATCACACTCCCACTGCAGTCGTTGAGGGAGGGGGGGGGGGTTGAATAAGGAAAGAGAAAAACAAAAACCCAATAAAAATATGAGTAAACCACTCAGTAGAAAACTAAAGCTACAGCGACAACAATAGAGCTGCGGGGTTGAGTGGTGCAAGGCGAGGGTTATGTATACCTCCTTGTCCTCCCCTTGAGCTCACGCGGTGAAGTCAACGAAATCCACCCACGAAAGACGTGTGTGCAACAGGGCTTTTTTTTCCAGATCAGTGATTCAATCCAGTAGAGAGGAACAGAAGAGGGACGGTTGGGTGGGCCCTCACAAGAGAGAGAGAACGCAGAGCGAAGGAGGAGAGATTGAACGCTCGCGTATGTGAAGGGTGGCACTGCGCTGGCGAGGAGGCCAGGTGAATTGCGGACTGCTCATCCAAGCACAGCCGCTACTGGCTCACAGGTAACAGCTGTGCAACCAGTTCCTTCCATTGACTCCTCATCACTTTCCCTACTTTCCACCAACGCGTTCGAGAACAGAAAGAAGCAAGAAGCAAGTTACCGACACTTTCTGCTGTATGTTTGCTGTGCATGAAACCCGAGTAGCACAACAGAGCGCAGAGAACAGTAGCAAAAAACACAAAGACGACAGTGCAGCAGAAGAAGAGCACCACCAGCCCCCGAAGAGGGAAGTTCACACGACGAAGCAACAACAAAAAAAAAGCAGAGAAAAGCACTACTGAAACAGACGCTCAAGCGGGAACAAGGTCGAACAAGCGCAGTGAAAGCTCGCACCCCAGCTGCTGCGCCGTACTCACTGGAATCCAGCAGTGATAGGAGCGGTGTCGCTGCGTTACGACCGGCGTCAGGAGTCCCCAGGCCACGAAAGCGTGCACGTACTGCAGTGCCACGTCGGCCGTGGCGAACTCCAACGGGTCGATGTGAGGGACACACATCTGCAGCATCGAGTCATACAAGAAGGCGAGACGACGCACCGTCAGCACGTGTGCCGAAGCGGTCAGAACGGCGGCCTTGTGTGACTGCCCTTTACTCTCGTGAAGGGTCATCTTGCGCTCGCCGGCACCCATGCGACCAAAAACTTGGTGCTGCTTGCGCTTCGGCACGGCACCGGCGTAGAAGGCGGCAAAGGCGAGGAGCACCGCAGAGTAGCCGAGTCGTCGCAGGGCACGCACGAGGGGATCCTGCGCAGCAGCAGTAGCCTTGTCCCCACCACCCGCACTGACAGACGTCGTGGTGGTGCTGTCACTGACGCTGCGATGCTGTCCCCACGCGGACGCAAAGTGACGGGCGTTGAGCCGCCGCTCCTCGGGGCTTCCCGTCAACGAATCGAGAAGAAGCGGCGGGAGAAGCTGATACACGCGCTGCACTAGCAGTCGCACATCGCGGCTGACGACGGAGGCACACATGGGCTGGCGAGTGGAGTAGTACTGGAAAGCTTCCAGCACCACACGCTGCACGTCGTCCGCGCTGACCGTAGTGATCAGTGGTGCCGCTGAAGCTTGCAGTTCGCCCCCACCTTCCTCCACAAGGGAGCTCTTTCCTGCCTGCTCATTTTCCTCCTCCTCTTCACTCTCGCCGCCGCCGCCGTCGTCGCCGTCTGTACACAGCAGTTGCTCTGCTTCGTACTGCTGCTGTAGCCACTGCACAACGCTTTGCGGTTCTGGGCGTGCCACAAAATGAAAGCGGAAGCAGTTAGCGATGCGCAGCGGCAACTCGGAGATCATCCACAGAACCACAATGCGCGACTGTGCGGCCGACGAGCGCAGACAATGTGAGAGCCAGAGGTTCATGTCCTCCACGTCGTAGTCGAGGAGATCTGCATCGTCCAGGACGAGGTGCAGCTCGGAGCCTTCGCCGTGTGCCTCTAGCCACTGAATCAGGGAAGCCCCAAACTCCAGTGGTGTGCACTCGTAGCTCAGACGGCGTGACCGGGCCTCCGGGTGCAGCCGTCGCATAAGGTAGCGTAGCAGCTCATTTGATGCACTTCTCGCCCCAACGTACTCGAGACAGAATGTTGGTGCTGTTGTCTGACTGTCGACTGCGGTTGTGCGATGCACTGTGTTGAACTGACGTTCGCGGGCGACAAGGTAGTTGAGCACGAGCGTCGTCTTGCCACTGCTTGGTGGCCCAACAATGCAAATGTAGCCGGAGCCAAAGAGGACACTGGCGTCTAACTCGTCACGAAGATCAGCCATCTTCTACCTTATTTTCTCGCCTCGTCTTCTATTTGTGCTGACCCGTAGCTATCTCCTTTCCCTCTCCCGCCTTCGGTGAAAAAGCCCTGTGCTGCTGTATTAGTGAGGCTCGGTTCGCGGTCAGATAATTCTCTATGCTGAGTGGACTCGTTTGCCACGGTGCGCGCATCAACGACACCGAAGCTTACCTGAAGACAAAAAAAGCCTGAGCAGCTCAATTCCCACACGGATTGTGTCTAATGTACTTCGTTGTTGTTACGGCAGCACGTGCCACCCTTGTAGCCATTGCCAAGCCTGGTCGGGAGGAAATAGGATAGTAAGAACAAGTATAACAATGAGGACGAGAGAGAAGCAAAGGGGGAGTGAGGTGAGGTGAGTAGGGGGAGGGGTGAGACTCGTGATGCCTTGCACACTCGGTCGCGTGATGCGCACGATGAAAAAGACAGCGCTCACAGAGGGCGTTTGCAGCTGGTGGTCTTTATTAGAAACGACGGTGTGCATCTCCCCTCACACAGTCGAAATCTGCACCCCAAGGGAAACCACCTCGATTAAGGTAGAACCCGGAATCAGCTATTCTCAGAGCGTGTGGGTGTATGTAGGTGAAGTGGAAGAAGCGAAGAAACGAGCCGCCACGGGCGCAGCTCGAAGAGGAGTTTCCACATCAACCCCAACTCGCACGCTTATACAGCTCTAGTTCTCTTTTTTACTGTTTTGCTTGCTTGTAAGCGTCAAATCGACATCCTGCATCGTGTGAAGCACGACACGCCAGCAAATCTTACGCCAGCATTCCACATCAACCTAGCGCGCATCGAGCAGTCTTCGCGTAGCACTCTCCCAGACAGTATCCCGGCAATCACAACAACAAAGAAAACGTTTGTGCGTCCTCACGGCATGTCCTTGTAGGCCTGCGTGTAGTTCCACCGATTTGTCTTGAAGTGGCGTCGCTTGCTGAAGCGATTGCGGGCGTCGGCGGCAGCTTGGTGCGATGGGTGGAAGCGCTTATCGCGCATGAAGCGGTGGCGGTATTTGTGTCCACAGAACCAGTGCGCAATGTACGCCACGCTCGTCGGCCTAAACAGCATCCAGTTCATCGTTGTGGGGCGGAAAGCCATCCAGTTGATGGCGGTGGGACGAAACAGCATCTGTCCTAGTGAAATCGAACTAATGTCGATGCAGCTGAAGTGCGTTTGCGGTGCGTAGGTGCGTAACTGTGCTAAAGGAAAGGCAATAGACAGTGCGCCAGAGGGAGAAAAGGGGTGGAGAGAAGGGAGGGAGTACGTGAACCACCACTGCATAAAAAAAAAAAGAAGAGGTGAAGCCAGCAAACACCCCCCAGGAAGGAGGCACATCGGTACGTCACCTCCGTTATATACATATATATTCACGCCCAATGGTGTAAGAATGTCTCGTAAAAACTGATGCTCTTTATGCACGATAAAGTCGTGTTGGGGCGTGCCCCGCAACCAATAAAACTACACAGAGAGTGGGTAGCAGCAGTGCTTCCACAGAAAAAGAGGCTGTAGTGCCGAAGCGCAGCAAGACGCAAAACACCCTCTTCCTCTTTTCGTTCTCGCTAGCGTTTTGGATTTCTATTTGTTATGGAGTGCACTCTATAGAGCGGAAGAGCTTCCACAATCTATCACACATGTGCATGTCGTCGTGTCTCCTCCTCCCTCTGCTCCTTTCTTCTTCCCACGCAACCGGGGCCTCCAATCACGAATCGCGTAGCGACGCGCACGCACATCAATGACGGGGTCAACCCTGTTTGATGAGCTTCATCACTTCTGCGACAAACGCCTCGAGGTGCAAAATAGGCTTCGTCCCGAGTTTCATGTTGTGGTCGTACTTGGCAGCGCAGTGGATCAGCGCAGCTTGGTGCTTCGGAGGCACCGCCAACAGCAGGCTATCCAGCAGTGTTCGTAGTATCGTCTCGCCGGAAATGCACTGGGCCAGCAGGTCGTAGAACTTCAGACGCACCTCGTGCAGCTTCTTCGGAGTCTGCTCAGTCAGCACGTCGTGTGCGATTTCATCCAGAAAGATCTTCCAATCTGCCTGTGGGATGGCTGCGCCGCTACCGCTCCAGTCCACTTTCGTCATGGCGGACGCCTCTAGCATCAGCAGGCCTCTGCGCAGGTTGCCGTCAGAGCGCAGCGCCAGCGCATTCAAAAACGCAGGTGACGGCATCGGCCGCGATTCCCCCTCGCAAACGCGCTGCACCGCTAACTTCAAGTTGTCCTTTGAGTGCGCTGCAACACGAATGCCCAGACAACGCGACCGCAGCGGAGGAATAAGACGCGACGTGGAGTTGCAGATGAGAACAAGTCGGCATGTGCTCATGTACTTCTCCATGGTGCGGCGGAGGGCATGTTGGGCACTGCGACTCATCTTATCAACTTCGTTCAGAACCACCACCTTGTAGGGTACCATCTTAGTGCCGCTTCTATTGCTGGCCGTGGTGTGCAGCGGCACCGTCTGCGCAATCTCGCGGATCATCTGCATGACAATCACACGGTCGTAGTTGCCCGCGTCAGAAGGGTTGATGTCGATGTGGTGCGGCGAACTGAGGGTGGCGATGTCCACCACCTTGCTGTCTGACACCTGCACGCTTTTGTGCTCCAGCCGCACTGAGTATACGCTGGGGCCGTAAATCTCATGCAGCACCGCCATCGCACGCGTCTTCTTTCCGCTGCCGGAAGGACCGTAGAAGAGGAGGTGTGGGAGGTCTTGTGCGCTGGCAAGGCGGCCGAGCACTTCGTTCAGCTCGGGGTACAGCTCGACCTCTTTGAGCGTCTTTGGACGGTAACGATCCACCCACAACATGACCGCAACGAGTGGGTGGGAAGACTAGATGTGAGAGCTGTACTTGTCGAAGGAGCTATTCGGCAGCAATACAACACTCGCGCGGAGAGAGAGTGAGACGCGTGCAGCAGTGTTATATATATATGTATATTGTTTTTACCACCTTTTCGCGGTTACCCAGAACTCACCGTTTCAACAATACAGAAAAAAAAAGGACAGGCAGACGAAGTTAAAGTGCACGGTGAAATAAACAAACCCCCACTTAAAAAAAAAGGAGCATAAGCACGCAACGTTTTTTTGTCCTTTCTTCCGCTGCTGCTGTTGCAAGGGGCAGCAAGGCACCTCCGCTTTCGCAGCTCTGTAGAGCCCACAAAGGAGCAGAAAGTAGGAGGGAGCAGCGAAGAAACGTTCGTTTCCTTGCAGCCAGCGAAGTACAGGCGGATGCGTTCATTACTTTGCTCTCATACGCGGTAGTGGTCCACGCCCCATCTGCAGCGTTTTTCTTTGCCTTCATCAAAGCTCTCGTGTATTTCCCTCTTTTCTTACAGTAATTTCAACGGGTTTTTTTTTTGCCTTATGGCGTTGAGTGACGCAATGAGAAGATCCAAATCAAACCCCCTAAAAGGAGTGAAAGCACAGCGGAGACACGCTGTAGACGTTAACGACCGAAAAGTGGAGGAAGAAGAGGTTGGAGACGGGGGGAGGGGGCAAAAGAAACAGCGAAACCGACGCCACTAAAGTAAAAGATGAGCTTTGCTTTGTGCATTGCATCATGGGACCCGTATCAGCCACCTTAAAACTCTGTTAGTGCTGAAACTACCACAATCGCAGTCCCGCCTCTCTCCCTCTACCACTACCCCCCCCCAAACACACACACAACGGAACAGTCCCGCAGCTGCGTGAAGGGCAACCCAACGCATACACACGCACATCCACCTGGACACAGCCCCCCCCCCCTCTCTTCAAGAAGAGAAGGCGAAAGAGATAAACAGACCTAAAAACAAAAAAGGGTTCCGCGTATAGGGTCAAGCACTACCATCCTTTACTGATCATGAAGGTGGTGGTGAGCTCGATCCCGAGCCACACCGACGCGTTGGCCGGGGCAGAACGCATGATACATGCGGTGTAACCCTTGTAAAAGCCCCGGACGCCCCCCGCCTTGTAGGTGTCGCGGATGATGTCGGGGATCGCCACGCGCGTCCGCGACGCCTGCACGCGTGTCTTCACAAAATCACACGGGTAGTTGCTCGTCCAGAAGCATACGCCAGCCACCACACCACTCAGCATCGGCACCAACACCTCGCGGCCAGTGCGCGTTGACGCGAAACGCGAATCCAGCAGCGCCGCACGGGACTTCTGGTAGCCCATGAAGTAGAAGGGTAAACCAATGAGGCGGGACATGAGGGTGGGGGTGTAGCCCGACAGAATACCACGGTAGCCCTCCGTCTGAATGATGCGCCGCAGACACGTCACGGGCCCGGTGACGGTGGATGACTCGTGACCGCCCTTGCCGACCATCTGCAGCTGCACCTTCACCTTCTCCACCGGGGCCACCGTCAGAACGTACAGCGGCGCCGTCAGCTGTGCCGCCACGGCCGTGCGCCACAGCGGCAGCGGAGTGCGGCGATCGTGGTCGGCAGGTGTCATCCAGTTGTTCATCGTCTGGTTCAGGCTAAAGAGAATCGAGTTTTGAAAGCCACAGAAGAGCAGCGGTGGGGTGACACCCCTGTAGAACCCGCGCAGGCCCTCTTCCTTCCATGTGTGGCGCACACAGGAGGAGATGGAAGGGAAGAGGCCGTTCTGCACGCGTGACTTGATGGTGTCAAAGGGATGGCTCGAGGCGGCCTGCATGACACCACCGATGGTGCCACCAAGGAGGCGACGCAGAATGCGGTAGTAATCCTCCGTGGTCCCGGTGTGCACCGAGGTGACAGGCGCTGCGACGGCAGCGGCAGAGGTGGTCGTGCTCATGATTGTGTGCTCTACTTCTTTTTTTTTAATTTTGAATTGCTTTTATTATCGTTGTTGATTCGTTGTTGTTGGAGGGCACTTTCGTTACTGTGTGGGTGTTAGCAAAGTCTTTCTCAATCCTCTCATCCACGGACTGACAGGTGCGCACAGAAGGTCTGTGCGAGGGGAGGAAAGGGTGCGTTTGGTGATGCAAACAACAGATGTGTACACTGCGCCAAAAGCCAACGAAAGGAGCACGATGGAGTTGATGTCGTTTCGGCTTACGGAGAGGGAGAGACAAAAAGACAGGCAAAAATGCAAGCAAAACAACAGATGTTGGAGTACGTCGGAGAAAGGAGGGATCCTTCGTTTACATAGATCCAAACAACTGCGATTCACAAAGATTGAAGACGAGACGCTGAACTAAAACTTGCTCTGACAGCCTTCCATCATAGCAAAGAGAGAAAGAGAATAACGGCGGGTGGACATCCCATCGCTTTGCGTGGCCCTCTCCCTTTCTCTTTCGCCGCTCTTCCGTTCATTGTCTTTCCTTTGCTAGATACACGGCATTGCATACCCTGGGTGCGCGCTCGGGAAAACAGCCCTCCACCACTAGCGATGGTGTGTGAGGCACGTTTCTCTCCGTTACGCTTTCTCCTCTTTTTTCTTGCTTTTGTAAGCACGATCCTTGTTTTCTACAATACATCACTTCTTTCACCGCCATCATCACCGCCCCTCCACCACTCTTCCGGCGCAGAGGCAGCAGTAGAAAATGAGGAGGGGAGGGGAGGAGGATAGGGGGGGGGGGAAACAAAGCTGTCGGTACATCGCACTGCGATCCGCACACGTGGCCGCGTGGCGGCGTGGAGTCCACCAACTAAAAGAAGGAAACGAACGCGAAGGGCTTTCTTTTTCTCCTTTACTCCGGTGTCTTTCGCTTCACGAAGGTGCGGCGGCGGTAGAGGTCAGCGTGGTTCAGCATCTTCCGACCAATGGGAGATAGACAGACGTCCTCGAAGGCGAGGGTTGATGCCGCGCCAAAGAGCAGACGCAGATTCAGCTTGCTGCACGGGTCGAGCTGGTTCATTGCACGTGCATTGTTGGCTTTCAGGTGGCACAGTGCATCCATCTCATCCAGCGTCACACGAGCTGCAGACTCCGGTGGCGAGAGAAGTTGAAAGGCCTTCTGTGCTCCTCGAATCGGCTGCGGATCGGCACACAAGAAGCCCAGCAGCACGGAGGGATCCACCATCTGAGTCGCCGCATTGCAGAAGGTGCACCAGAGAACACGCGTATACGCTTCCAGCGTCACGTCATCCAGGTAGCGATCGTAGAAGAAAGGCAAGTCAAAAAACTGCTCCTCCGAGAGCGGGGCACAGCCGGCGTTCGTGCGGACGTCCATCAGGTCCTCCAGCGACACTTCCGGCATCCCACCGCCCACTGTTGCGACGGCAGCGCTGCGTTTTTTCTGCGCATTGTGCACGGCAGACGGTGCCGGCGCCACGGCAGTTGGCACGACCCAAAACAGCAGGTGCACCACAAGTTCCCTCCAGTCGAGAAAGCCGCTGCGCTGTGGGTCGAAAGCGAAAAAAACTTCCTCGCGGCTCTTAATTGCCATGTGAGCCGTGTCAAGACGCGTGGCGGCCGCCTCCGCGTAGTCGCTCCTTCGCACCAACACAAAGAAGTCAAATCGACTCAGCTGATAATCCGGCGCGACGCACCGAAACTGCTGCACGAGCTCGAGCAGGCGGGCAGCGGTGAGCCCGGGGTGCAGCAGGAGTTGTGGATCACGCAGCTGCGACGACAGCGGCACATCGGTAATAAAGCTGCGCCGCGCCTCCGTGCCGCCGCCGGTGGAGCTAGTGTGGGCGGGCAAGATGGACGCCTCCGCCGCTGACTCACACGACGCAGTGACGGAGCTGCACAGGGTGCCACCCTGTGTCACAGCGAAAGTGGTGCAGCCGAGGTGCATCTGCGGACTCTTGCGCTCCGCCTCAACGCAGCCGCGCAGCACGTAAATCGCCGTGTTCGCCGCTGCTGCCTCTTTCGACATCTGTGACACCAACGTCGATTCGAGGTGGGCACGGCGCTGCTGGGCGTGGGTCTCGGCCTCCCGTAGCAGCGTCTGTACATAGCTGTGCACTGCTGCCACACGTGCCGCCGCGAAGCTCTTCTCCGCCTCCATCAACTCCAACACCTTCGCCGTGACGTGCGAGAAGTGCGCAGTGGCGGCACCGCTGAGGTTGCCGATGCCGCTGCTGCTGCCGCCACCACCACCGCCACCGGTTCGCCTCTGGCCCTTCGCCTGCGCGTCCAGCACGCCCTTAAGGCGGTCCGTGACAGACGTGATCCCACTCAGCACGCCCTGCACCGCGTCAGCAAACTGCTCCTCGACCGTCTTCTCCTGCGACTCTTCGGCCGCCTTGCCGTGCGTCTTCTTCGACGTTGTCGTGCGCTTCTCCTTGCTCGATCGGGGGGTGAAGTTGGCAGACGCCGGCAACGCCTCCATGGGCGCGGCGCCACCAGCAGCAGCCGCGGCGGGTGTGTGCGCCGGACGGTCAGCGGGGTTGGCATTCAGCACCGGGACCTCGATCTCAACATCGTCGAAGGCGAGCGGCTCGCCGGTAATGGCGCCGAAGAAAAAGGTGAACAGGTGCAACGTAAGCACAAAGCGATCCGCCTCGCACTGTAGTAGCCGCACAAAGTTCTGGCACAACAGCATCTCCCACCCGACAAGAAAGCTGGCGGGGCCGCACAGCGCGTCAATGAGCCCCCGCGCCTCCGCGTCGCGTAGCTCGATGCAATGATGCAGTGCATCGCTGAGGTCGTCTAAGCCGAGGTGGAGCTCCGCCTTGCAGGCAGCCCGTGCACGCAGGTGCGCTGGCACCGTATCCAGGCAACTTTGAAACCGCTTCAGCATCGTCTGTTTGTCATCTGGTCGTGTCCAGTAGGCTGCCATCTGTGCCTCCGCTCCATTAAAGTACTCGAGCAGCAGTGTCGTGAGTTGGGTGGTACGCAGCCACGCCGCGCCGTACTCCTCCTCGTACTCCTCAGTGAAGTCGGAGACAGCCTGCAGCACGACGGTGGCAGCTGGCGTGCCGAAGACGGCGACGGGACGACCGGTGCTCCCCTCCACCGGTGTTTGCAGCAGCGGTGGCAGCGGCACACCCTTTTCGTTGTAGGCAGCAGCCAGTCGCAGTCGTGTCCCCTCCCGCTCAGCTATTTGGGTCTTTTCTGCCGCCTCGAGCACCGCCAGCCGCGCCGCCGCGGCATCTCGCTCCGTGAGTACCTGCCGACTCATCCGAAAGTTGGCGAGGATCTGCTCTACGACCTGCAAGGCGTTCTCCTGGACCTGCGCCACCGCGCTGTCGCCAGCCAGTTCATACACGCGCGCGAAGACAGAGCCGGGCTGCTGTCGGGTGAGCCACCGCTGCACCGCCGCCCACTCCTCGCGGTGACGAAAAACGCCCTCGTGCAGCTCCACGGACGCCACGTCGGGCCTGCCCATGTTCACCAGATGCGGTAATCGCTCCGTTGGTGGAGGGTTGTACGTGAGGTGGTACACCGTGCCAGTCTCCACGTCAAGTCGCAGCCCGGCGAAGCGGCGGAACACCTCTTCGGGCGAGCACTGGATGTGCAGGAGACCGGACAGCACTGTCGGCAGCGAGGCGAGCTCGTGATTTGCCTTCGCCACAAAGGCGCGCTCCATCGCCTGCCGCTCCGCCGTGTCATCAACATCTGGCAGCTCCGGCGGTGGCAGGGCAGCGAGGTCGACCTTCTTCACCGGGCGTGTCTTCGGTTCCTGCTTGGCGGAAGGGTCGTGCTCAGAAGTTAGTTGGTTCGGCAGTCGCAGCACGCCAGGGACGTCCGCAGCGCCACCTGACACCGCCACCTCACCTGCGGATGGCTGCGCGGGCGGCTCACCCACGTTGTCGTCGTCGTCGGGCGCTGCTGAGGCAAGGTTCCACCGCCACCGCAGCGACTCGAACGGATGCACGGGCAGGCTGTGAAAGCGACGCGCTACCATCTTGTAGCTGTCCGCGGTGCGAAACACACCCTCTAGAAAAAGAGCGTCGTAGGGCGGCTCAGCGCCGCCAGCCTGCAGTTCGTGCAGGAAGAGGTAAAGGAGGTCGACCACCGTTGCTGCGCTGACGGAGCCGCCAGAGAGCAACTCGTCGTGGATGCGCTGGCCATGTGCCGCCCACTCAGCAGAAGCGCTCGTGCTGGCGTGACTGCTCCCACCAGACGCCGTCACCCCCCCTTCCCCCTCCCCTCCTTCCACGCCACCCTCTGCCTTTTCAGCAGTCGCACCTGCACTGATGCTGCCGCTGCCGCTATTATTGCGGTCCATTGCGCGGCCAGTCGTCTGTGCTGCTTGCAACGCCCGCCGCACCAGACTCTCGTCCGAGATGCAGAGTAGTCGGTACCTTGCCTTTAAAAAGTCTGTCAGCAGCGTTTTCCCGCTGTACTTTGGCCCGTCCACGGCGAGTATCGGCACAGGGCAGAGGCGCAGCACGTTTGCCAGCGGCACTGCGACGCGGAACTGTGCGTAGCTGTACCGCAGAAGGGCAATGAAGGCAGCACTGCAGCGGAGGTGCGGACTCCCGTTGAAGATGTGGCGGAAAGCCTCCTTCGTAGCCGCCGGAGACGATCGCAGCGCATTCCCTCTTGACGGTGTCGGGGTGAGTAGCAGCGAGTCTGCTGACAGTGTGACGAGCTGATTGGTGCCGTTGTGGTGGAGTCGACACTGATGCATCATCGTGATGCACTGCGATGTGCGGGTCCATATGTCCGCCACGGCACTCTGCGCCGCTTCTGTGCACATCGTCTGCATCCACACCGCACGCCGCGCATTGAGTTCCTTCCACCGTGAGGTATCGCTCTCCTCCGTGTTGAGCTGCTCCAGCATCTCACGCTCACGGGTGTACTCGAGATAGTCGGCATCGCCGCGGGCATGGTCCTTCTGCGCAGCCTCCATGTCGAGCTGGCGGGTGATGGCACGGTCGCACACGTCGGCCCAGCACGCCGCGGTGGTGCGCAGCGTGTACATGACGTTCTCCTCTGCGATGGAGCGGCGGGCGATGTGGACGCGGATATCGCGCAAAAAGCACCGCCGCGCGTGGGCCTCGCGAGCCAACACAACTCGCTCCTGCTGCGCATTCCGCAACGCGCGACGGCGCTGGCGGCTGATGTTGTCCGCCTCCCGCGCGCGTGCGATAGAGGTTTGATAATCCTGTTCCATCGCTACGTGCCCCCAGCGTGGGTGTCTGCCACTTGCTTTCACGGTGTCCTTTGTGTCTTTGTATGCCTTTCTGTGTGTGTATGGGGGGAGGGGGTGGATACAGCTAGTCTTTTTTTTTTGGAAAAGGACAGAGAAAGAGCGACCTGTTCGTGACGAGTGGGTGTCGCACCGATAGAATGGAGGGGAGAGAGGCACCCAAGTGGGAGTGGATCCGGCGGAGACAGTAACGCCGGCACATGGAAAGTGCGTGCCTTATCACGCACAAAAGGAAAGAAAAACAAGACAGCCACGCAGAGTAGCAGACGGGCTGCAAAACTGCATTCCACGCAACAAGCTGCAGACGATGCACACGTAGCAGCATCTATAGAAATCTACTTTTTTTTCTTCTGATATGATTCATCTCTTTTCAGTTGGCCTTCATGTACGTGGTGAGTCTTCATGCAGCCAAGGAAGCACGGCGACAGCCTCCACTGCTGCAGTGATACAGGCATAAGAGTGTCGCCTGGCGCACCGGCGTCCACGCAACCGCGAGCCCACCCATCCGTCTGAAACAGCCAACGAAACCGAACCACCACCACCACCACTCCCACTCACTATAAAACTCCAAGTGAAAACGCAGTGTGAGGACGGCAAGCCACCGGCGTTGACCGCAGCCGCGACGGCTGCCCGTTCCCTCCCCACCACCACCACCACGCAGGTCACCTCAGAGGTTTTTGCTCCACGGCTGCGCGCCTCTTGGCGCCGGCTTCACAAGGTTGATCCGGCGCATGGCCTGGTTGTACTCGTTGTACGACTTGAAGAAGTTCAGCACTGGGTGTCGCGTCTGCCGCCACTGCAGCCGGCCCTGCCACCACAGCCGCAGGTCTATCGTCAGTCTCTTGCAGGACGGGTGGAACAGGTAGGCGAAGAGCAGTGGTGTGGCGTAGCGACACGTGTCGGAGATGAACGCCCATGCCCAGTTCTCACCTGTGAAGATCGCCTCCGCCTTCATGATCTTCTGCTCCACCACAAAGTAGGCGGTGCCTTGGTGGGTTGGATCGTCAACAAACTGGTTTCGAGTTGTCCCTGTCACCTGCAAAGCATGCTGAATCTCCCGCACGTCGTCGATCTGCGTCTCCATAATTCGCTTCTGCCGCGCGTCATAAACACGCTTCTGCACGCCGTACATCACGCGGTCTGAGTACTGCTGACGTTTGTAGTACTTCGGGAACACCATCGTCTTGACGCAGCGGTAAAAGCCGTAGAGATGAACGAGTGCAATAGGATAACAGAGGTGGGGTACTAACATGCAGTAGAAGAAGGCGCGGATGGGAGGGATGACCATGCCGAAGTCGATGTGGCCCAGCCGGTCACGCGTGCGGCTGCGTGCGTGCAACGGTTCCATCCAGAGATCAGTCAGCAGTAAGCCATGCAACGTCCATGTCTCTCCGCCGGCAGCCTTTCGCGGTGGCGGCGTTGCACCCGTGCGCTCAGGGAAATACGACGCCACCGAGGACGAAGTTGACGCCATTGGCAGCACTGGTTGATTTCAATTGATCTGTCTATCGCCCTTTTTTTTCTTTTGAAAGCTTGCGTCACGGTTTAACAGAGAGCGAGAGAACACAAAAGGGAGACGAGAAGGGAAGAGTGCTAAAGTCCCAGAGCACGCACAGTTGTTGTTTTTTTTTTGTTGTTGTTGTTTTGCCTCTTTGCACACACACACACAACGAAAAAAACAACGCAGAAAGGAGTCCTGGAACGACAAGCTGGGATGGGAGAGGAGCGTCACATTGCCGGCAGCGTGCAGAGGAGATCCGAAGTGGACGCCGCTTTTCGCCGCAGCGCACCCCACCACCGCCACCGATACACACACACACACAACGACTTAACAACATCCCCTGAAGAGAAACAGCAACAACAACAGCAAAAAGTTACAAGAAAGGAGGTGCACCAGCGAGCACATTTTTGGTATGGAAAAGGGGAAAAAGAGGGAGATGTAGCACACGAGCTTTCCATCGACGCGGCGGGATGTTGAAGCTCAATACCAGCAGTCCGTGCTACGCCTCTTCACCAACACCTCTATACACGGAGGCCTCATTGTGCTTGCCATCATTGTATTTTCTTTTTCTTCCTTCTCTTCGTTGCAAGACACCCACATTCACTTACAGGAATCATAATCATAATCATAATAGTAAAACAGAAACTTGGTCAAGACGGGCACGAGTCCATTTGAATGCGCTGCACAAATGGTGTAGGAAGAGCTACACATGCATGATGCACAGGAAACTGACATTGGGAAGCAATGAAACAACGCAATACCAGTAGGCTCACACACTCTTCCGCGCGTTAGTGTTTCAAAGCACCCTACCTACACACAAACATACAAACACACACACACACACACACACACACACACACACGCACACACGTATGCACACACGAGAGTGTAGGGGTGAATAGGAGGAAGGGAGGCTGATGCCTCGACGATAATGCTACGATAGTAAAGCAAGATCGAGCTACTGTTATTTCATCTTTTTCTTTCTTTGCTCGCCAAGGATGAAAACAGCGAGGAAAGATGAAGAGCGAAACTCCGCACGCACACGTATACGTGTTTCCTTTCGCCGTCACCTAGTCGTGCCAAGTGGCACCGATGTTCCTCGCGATGAAAGCATAGATGTCCGCTGTCTCCTCGACGGTCTTGCTGATGGGTTTGCCCATGCCGTGGCCCGCCGACTCCTCCACACGTGCCAGAAAGGGTCCACCCAGCTCTGGGTTGGCGTGCTGCAGCGTGGCAATGTACTTTAGTGAGTGCAGCGGCACGACACGGTCGTCATGGTCGCCCGTCACGACGAGGATGGCCGGGTACTTCACCCCGGCGCGAATATTGTGTAGGGGGCTGTACTTTACCATTACCTTGAAGTCCTCCTCCTTGCCCGGGTCACCGTAGTCGGAGATCCACGCGTGGCCGATAGTGAACCGGTGGAACTTGAGCACATCCAACACACCGACCTGGCACACCACACACGCCATCTCCTCCGGTGCTTGGTTGGCGCAGGCCGCCACCAGCAAACCACCATTCGAGGCCCCATTAATCGCGGTCGTCGCAGGCGAGCCGATGTTCTGTGCGTGCAGGTACTTCGCACCGGCAATGAAGTCCGTGAAACAGTTCTGCTTGTTCGCGCGGCGTCCAGCGTCGTGCCAGACCTGGCCGTACTCGCCGCCGCCGCGGATGTTCGCGACGGCCAGCACGCCACCGAGGTGCTGCAGAAAGACGACGCGGGCTGGGCTGAACATCGGTGTCAACGGGTAGCCGAAGCCACCATAGCCGTACAGCAGCACCGGCGACTGCGCGGACAGGGCGCCCTTCTTGTAAACAATGAACATCGGAATCTTCGTGCCGTCAGCTGACGGGTAGAAGCGCTGCTCCGTCACGTAGCTCTCCGCATCGAAGCCGTCTACGGTGTCGTCCTTAAAAACAGCCAGCGAGCCCTGCGGGTCGCGGATGTCCATCACGAAGGTGCGCCCCGGCAGCGTGAAAGAGGAAATCTTGAAGGACACAAAGTTCTTGTGATAGCTGGAGAAGAACGACATGACAGTGCCGATGGGGAGGTTCAGCTTCGTCGTATCGCTGCTGCCGTGCAGCTTGCGGTAGTAGATGACGTTCTTCACATCTTCGATGTAAACCATCAGCAGCGTGTCCTTCACGAGCGCAGCGACGTCCAGAACCGACTCCTTCTCCGGCACCACATCCGTCTCCGTGGCGGTCTCCAGGTCCATTGCTACAATCTTCTTGCGTGGGGCGCCCTTGGTGCAGGTGAAGTAAAAGGTTGTGCCTTCATTCCCGAGGTAGCCGTACTGGCCAACGAAGGTATTCACAACCTTCTTGAACTCCAGCGGCGTCTCCTTCAGCTCCGCTGCGCTGGCCGGCAGTTTGGCTATCCAAACGAGGTTGTGTGGGTCACAGCCATCCATCGCATGCACCACCAAATACGCGTGATCGTCCGTCACCTGGGCCGATAAGTTCCAGTCCGGGTGCTCCGGCACTCGCAGCACCACGACGTCCTCGGACTGCGGGGTACCGACCTTGTGGAAGCATACATACTGATTCTGCGCCAAGTCCGTCTCCGCACCCTGGTCCGCGCCTTCCGCCAGTTCCGGGAAGCGCTCGTAGAAGAAGCCTTCGTCGGTCCACCACGAGATGTCGGAGAACTTCGCCCAAAGCAGCTTGTCCGGCAGCCGCTCACCCGTCTTGGCATTGCGCACGTGGATGTACTGCCAGTCACTACCCTTGTCGCTTAAGCTATATGCAAAGAACCCCTCGCTCTTGCTCCAGCCGTGCGACTTGAGCGCAGTGGTGCCGTCCGCACTGAATGTGTTTGGGTCGAGAAACACGGATGGTGTTTTGTCGTCCAGCGAGTCCGCCTGCATCATCACGCTCTGATTCTGCAGACCTGTGTTGTAATGGTAGTAGTACTTACCGCCGTGCTGACTTGGGTTACTCGTTCGTGCGTAATTCATCGTCGCTGTCACCCGCTCCACCATCTTGTCGCGGATGTCTTGCGAAGACTTCATGTACTGCGCAAACGCATCATTCTGCTGCCGCACAAACGCTTTCGTTTCGGGGTTCGCTGGATCCTCGAGGTAGTCGTACGGTTCGGGGATCGTTTGCTGGTGCAGCTGGTACGACGCAGCCGCCCGACGCGCCGCGGGGTAAAGCGACTTCATCTCAAGGCACAGCTTAAGTCTTGTTTTTTGTTGTTGTTTTGATACAATCAGTGCTTCGTGTTACCTCTTTTGTTTCCTTTCTTTCTTTAAGCGGTGAGCTCAAGTGACAGAGGGCCCTCGTCGTTGGTCGTTTCACACTGCTCGAGAAAATGAGACGCAGGCGCTATCGCTAAGAACGCCGAAGAAGAAAAGGAGAAAAAACTCGAAAAAGGGGGCAGCTAACTCTAAGCTGAAGGTAGAGACACACGCTACATCAATAAACAACAAAAAAGGGGGTACGGCGTGGCGGATTGAATGAAAGAAATGTCGCGGAGAGAAGACACAAACACCCAAAAACGAGCGAGATGTAGAGGTGGAGTTCGTGGGAAAGTAGTGTTGCACCAATTGTGTATTTCTTTTCTTCTTTTGTATCTTCCCATTCTCGCTCTCTCTCTCTCTCTGCTGTGATGGGTCCGCAAACATTATTGCGCGAGACAAGCCCGTTTGATGAATTCAAGGGAGTATTCAAACGGAACTCCTTGCAACAGGATGCTCGAGAAGCATCAAAGACTCTGTTGAGTCTTGAAGCGATGACGTGCGTCGATGCACTCACACATACACGCGCATACACACACATGCGCTCGTAGGTATTTGCACGCAGTTGACGCACCCGTGAGGCTCGCACCCACAGCACGCGGAAGCAAACAGCGCTTTACCCGCACACGCGCACACTTCCAATGCTACTTGCCTCATGTAGCTCTTCCCCTTCCCTTGCTCTCCTCGTCGGAAGCGAATGTGACGTAAAACGCCATACGCCAGAGCAAGAAACTGCGCTCCTCTCTTCTGCATCGCTGCTGGACTGCATTATTCCTTACTTTCTTTTTGTTCTTCGTTTTCTTTGTCACTCACGCCGTGGACAACATGTAAACATATATATCGTTACTACTGATCTGGCTACTACAAAAACCCTAAAAGAAAAAGTTGCTTGCGTCACGCCGACGCTCGAAGTCCTGTCATCGTCGGCATGGAAACGCAGGAACGGCCTTATTCTCAACCACACCTCCTCCTCCGCTGGCCCAGATCGAAAAGGCGGCTTAGAGGCAAGCAGAATGACAATAAAAAAGGTGGTGAGGCAGAGGGGTAAGGGAGAAGAAAATCATGTCGCCACTGCGATCCACGCTCGCCGGCACACCCTTCTCCCTTTGCCTTGTGAACTTTTTTTGTGTGCATTTTTGCTTGTGATGGGGCTTGCCTCATCCAACCTCCCCACCCCCTCTCCCTCCCCTTCAGTGCGCACCAAAGACTCTTCATGCCAGCATACGAAAAGGATGCAGGAAACAACACACACACACACACACACACACACACACACTCGCGCACCGACGTTTGGGCCTTTCGTGAGAGAGGGAGTGTGTGTGAGAGAGAGCTGTTTTCAAAAAGGAAAAGTAAAAGCGGAAGAGAAACCTCGTTCCTCCTCCCTGGTCATCCCCTCATTATTCGTGTGCTTCCTTTTTTTTTTTTGCTCGCCTGCCAGTGAATGGAAGGAGGACAAGACAACTTCAAGACAAAGCGCGCCTCCTGCCCGCGCAGACGCTCAAATCGCGAGGCTTAAACACCCGTCTTGAGCTCCTCAGCATCGTACTGGGCAAGGCTGTCGAGGTATTTGCGCAGCACCTCCGTCTCGATGTTGTCCTCCCACGTCGTCTTCGACAGGCGCGGTGCCGGGATGGTGGTGTAGTCGGCCTCCCCAGACGACTGCGACTCCTTCTCGCGACCCACTGCCTCGTTCACGTAGGTACCCTGCACATCCACCGCAAAACCCTCCACGATAGAACGGTCGACGATGACCTTTGGCACCAGCGTGTAGCCCGCCAGCTCCTTGTTCTCCTTCACCACCTTCTCAGCTACTTTCTTCGCCTGCTCCACCAGCGCCCTGTCACCCTCCTTGCCCGGGGCAACGTAAATCTTCGCGGCAACGCGCTTCATTTTGGCGTTCACGTAGGTCTCGTAGACGTCCGCGACGTCGGGCAGCAGCTCCAGCATGCCGTTGCTCTGCATCCACTCCAGTGTGAACACCATCGGTGCGGAAAGGGACTTGAACTCTTTCACATCGCTCACAATGACGGTGCGCTCCCAGAAAACGGGCAGCTTGGGGATGGCCGCCGCGATCGTCTGGAAGTCCTTCAGCACTGCATCGAAGTGGTTCTTTGGCTCGGCGGCCTTGTAAAGGAACTTCGCGAAGGTGACGGAGTCGCTCGGCACGATGTTCGCCGGGTACTGCGCACGCTCGAAGTCGCTAGCGTACAGTTTCTTAAGCTCCTCCGACGGGGTGTAGAAGCGGGCAGCCGCGAGGGCAGGCACGCAGACGGAAAGACGGCGGAACATACTGTAAATGGATGCACGATGTCTCCGTGATGGAGCGCAAAAACGAAAGAAGTGCAAAAAACAAAAAAGGGGTAGAAAGCAACGGAGCTGCTTTGCTGCAGAGGAAACGTGAATTCGTGAAGAGGAACAAGACAAGTTGTACGCATGTTTGTGTGTGTGTGTGTGTACGTGCAGGACAGTAACAGCACAAAAGATGGGTAGAAGTCGAGAAAGGAAGAGGGAGAGAGATTCTAGACAAGGCAATGGCATAAAAAAACTACACAGAGCTGTGCGTTTTTTCCTCTCAGTTTTTTTTTTCCTAGTGGATGTACGTGTGTGTGTGTGTGTGCGTGTGTGTTTATGGCTGCACATCTGCAACGGTGATCACGGTAGTGTCATGTAGTAAAACGTAGAGAAACGCGTGTAGCGTGACATCTTCGACTTTTTCACGATTGAGGTCGAAGAAGGCTACGCTTCCAACCCCACCCCTACCCACACACGCAAATCAAGGGAAGAAAGTGGATCGATGGCGAGGCCTCAGTCGGCTCTTCCCGCCACAACTACAAACACTGACAAACAGACGAGCAAAACCACAACAAAAACTCCTACTTCTCAGGACTCCGTGTCCCGCATGCTCAAGTGTTAGCCGTTTCCCATTGTACCTGTTTTGCAACTCCTTCCTTCCTTAAACTCTTTTTTTTTTTTTGATCTGCAAACGACCTTGGTAGAAATGTGTCTGATAGAACCAAAGGAGAGAGAAAACGTTGGCCACCAAAAGGTCACAGAGCGCGCCTCAACCTACCAACCCACAAATAAGAAAGAGAAAAAAAAGCACCTACACCCTTCGCTTTCAAACAGCAAGAAGTAGAGGGAAGGGTGGGTGGAGTTGCAGGGCAACAAAGGAAAACAGCAAACACACAAACCAAACAGAAAGAACACCGTCAACAACAACAACATACGTGCCAAGAGCAAATAGCACTCAACGCAACAGACCCGCTGTTCAGCCAGCGCACGCGGTCACAGCGGCAGCGGCAGCGATCTGCACGAACGACAGCAGGAAGAAGTAGAGGAGGAGGAGGCGGCAGGTCGGCCAAAAGAGAGAAAGAAAGGGGACCAAACACGCAGATTAGAAAAAAAAAAACTCAAAAAAAACTGGACGTGATGACCTACCAGGAGCCACACCTAGCGTACATATCTTCCCGTTTCGTTGGAGTACGTTGCGTGTTTACGTCGCTGTGCGTGCGCGTGTGAATGGAGGGGTGCGGTTTTACGAGAAGAGATCATCTAGGCGGGTCGTTGCCGTCGTTGTCTTGGCAGCGGGAGGTAGCACGGGTGGCGGTGCCACAGCGGCGCCACTCATGCCACCTGTACCAGCAACACTAAACCCACTGCTGCTGGCCCCTCCACCAAACAAGTCGTCGATATTCGACTTTGGTGACGCTGGCGACGGTGCCGACGGCGGTGATGCAGCGGCAAGCGGTGGGGCAGCGAACAAGTCGCCCAACGGGTCCGCCCCAAGCGGGCTGCTCGCGGCTGCGGTGCGGTGTCGGGCCCCGCTGTCATCGCCGGCAAATTCAAAGATATCGTTGCTGGCAGGTGCGGGGGCAGCAGCGGTGGCCCCTGCCGCTGCTCCTGCTGCTGTTGCTGTTTTCGCACCTGCGCTGTCTTGCAGTCCCATCGGCGGCGTCGAGGGCAGCTCTGCGATGTCGTCCTCGTCGGTGTCCTCCTCGTCCAACTCTACGTCAGCCAGGCCGTACGGCGGGAGGAACGACTGATAGGGCCTGGCAAAGACCACCGCAGCGGTGTTAAGGGACTTCTTGAGGTCGGCCATTGTCATGGCGTCGCTGAACGTGCGGTCGACGTTCACCGGTACCACCTGCCCGTGCACCACCTTCTTCATCTGCTCCACCGTGATGCCCTTCGACAGCAGGCGCCAGTATGCAAAGGCCCGATCACGCACATCGGGGTCGTCACTGCGGGTCGTCACCGTCTCCAGCACGCGGTTCAGTTGCGGTTCCATGCTCTGCGGCTCCCGCAGAAACATCTTCACCACAGCGCTGATGATCGCCAGCTGCACCCGCTGCTCGTGCTCCATTACGGTATCCACAAAGCGCTGCATGATTTCTTTCCCGTTGTCTATAAACTCGCAGTACTCGCCCAGCATCCACAGCAGCGACACCTTCGCTTCCTCCTCCACCACTTCATCCGCGCCGTACTCCGCGACGAGGGCGTCCAGCATGAGCAGCTCCGGGTACTTGCGGACGATGTCTTTCGCAGCCGTGACAACGTTCGGCAGCAGCTCTGGCCGACGCTCCACCAACTGCATCAGCAGGTTCGCACAGTCTGGCGCCATCGTGTCCACCTTAATGGCCAGCGACGCTATGGCGCGCACCACCTCAACAACGAATACCATGTCCACCTCCGTCGCGTACTCCGCAAACTCCTTCACGATTTCCGGCGCCGTCGTGGGTGTGGCCAGCTTCAGCAGCAAGCGCAGCTTCTCTAACTTCACGTAGGGTGGATCGCTGTAGCGCACGTAGAAGGCGTCGAGGTTTGTTCGCAGCAGATTGGGAAAGATGACGAGCAGGGCGTGGATGTTCTTGCACACAACGTACTGTGTCTCGGGGTCGCGCTTGGCGAGGGTGAGGAGGGCGGTGTTCACACGCACGGTGCACCGCTCGATCAGCTCCTGCGAGCACCGGTTGGCGAGGTTGGCGACCACCTTGATCGCACCCATCACAACAGCGGGGTTTTGGTGGCTCAGGCGCGGCAGCACACGTGTCAGCAGCGTCTCCGCGCTCTCCTGATCACTGGGTCGCTGTGCGGCCAGCAAATCCAGGATGAAGGCCTGGCCCCACTCATTGCACTCCGGCAGGTGGTAGACGAGTCGGTTCACCCACTCACTATCGCTGTCCACCTTCTCGCTGCCGTAGTCGTTCACCTCGGCCACGACGGCGGCGGCGTTCGCGGCCACCATTGGATTGTTGTCGTTCAGCAGCCTAATAAGGTCCTTCTTGAACTCCTGCGAGTAGAAGAGGTTCATGTCGTGATGGAAAAGCTTGCCGATGCCGAGGGCGGCCGTTTTACGCACGTACGGGTCGGGATCATCCACCGCCCGTCGCAGCGGCTCCAGCGTGTACTCGAGGACCGAGGCAACACGGATGCACATCATCGTGCGCACCGCCAGCGCACGCACCACCGGCGAGGCATTCGTCGTATCCTGCAGAAAGGTGTTGACAGCCAGAAGGGCCTTGTCCGGCTGCAGCCGGGCGGTGCTCAGCACGTAGAGGTAGACCAGCTTCTTCAGCTCCAGGTCTGTCGAGGGTCCCAGCTTCACCACATCCACAAAAAGGTAGCTCACGTCTCGTCCCATCGTCATATTCGCAATAATCCGTTTCACCGCGGCCTTCTTGCGGTAGTCGTCGGTACCGTTTAAGTCGTTACGCAGCTCTGCGACTTCACCGCGGCGGGTCTGCGCAAAGTACTTCGAGCCCGTCTTGGTGTCCTCCAGCCGGCGCTGGATTTTCTCGCGGGCCTTCCGCAGAAAATTCTCCATCTTTTAAAGTAGATTCTGCTCTCGTTTTCTTTTTGGTTATTGTGATAGGGCAGCACGGCGCCAGCATGCAACAGACGGAAGAAGAAAAGAAGAAAAGCACAGCAAAGGAAGAGAGAGGAGCAGAAGAAGAAGGGAGTGGGAGCATCAGTCCAGCAAGATAGCTAAAAGCCCACCGTCGACGGAGTAAATATGTCTGCAGTTAGAGCTACTCCACGCGAATCAGTTCTCGGAGCTGAAACAGCACAAGCGACAAGTCGAGCATGGAAACACTGTTTTTTTTTTTTCATGTGTGTGTGTATTACGTCTATTGCGTGGAGTAGCAAGCGATACCGTCTTGTCCGCATCGTGCTATCACCGACATCAACCACCAGCACAGTCGTACCCGGTTCTTTTGGGGGCCACAGCCTGCGCCAAGCGTTGAACAGCAGAGGGGAAAAAAGGCACGAACGATCATAGCCGGTGAACACAACCGCACACCCGTCTAGGCGTTCTCCTACTTGTCTCCTAACTTTTTTTTTTGTAGTTCGTTGCGTTGCTGCTCACGAAAGAGTACGCAGAAAAGCACAAGCATGGGAAAGCTAAAAGGCCAAGGCGAAAGCAAAAAAAAAACGAGAATCATAGCACGTGGTCACGATTAGGCGTGAGACACGAGGTACATCTCTCTGAGACACTTTTGGGACGGTATTGCCGTGTCGTAACAAAATAGAGTTATGCACACACGCGCACATACACACACATCCATACATTGACACTAAAGTAAAGCCTTACTTACGATATATATAGGGGTTAAAAGAGAGAAATATCACACGCGGTTAACATCTATAAATAATATATCTATTTATTTATTTATAGATAGATAGGTAAATAAACCAATATATATATATATATAGAGAGAGAGAGAGAAAGCTACCTAAGTGTTTTTCTTCTTGCTTCATTTCCTCCCTATTTTTTAACTCTTTGGTTGACAGTGAACCTCAACAAAGGAAGAGAGTGCTGGTCGGGGGAGGAAGGGTACAGGTTCATGGGCACAGAGAGCAAGCACAACACAGAACTTGCAACGGTGCGTTGGTATCGACCTTCTCTCTCTCGTTATTAAACACGCAAGCTCTGAGTCCCGGCCCGTTCCCTGACATGACGAATGCAACCCTCCCTTCTTCCTCATCTTTTTCCCCTTTTTTGTTGCAGTCTCTAAGATACTACACGTCTCGCACAGCGTATGCCAGGCAAAGAGGTCAACGGAAGGGAAAAAAAAGAAAAATGAGGTGTCTTGCAGACACGCACAACTGACACCAACCTCAAAGAAGCTGAGGACCTGAGCAAACAAGCAAGAGAGAAAGGGAGCAAAACATGAGTTTAAAAAAAAAGTACTTCACAGGCACAGACGTGTCTTTACCAAAAGGAACCGAAAGTGTGGAAAGAAAAGAGCTGAAGTGAACCGGGCTGATCCTGCAGGAGCAAAGAAAGAACACAGAAAAAGGAAAAACACCTTGGAGTATTCAGTTCCGGATTCTCCCCTATACCTCCAGGTGCCCGACTCGGATTGGCGAAGAAAGTAACAGCAATAAAACAAAGCGACATTACACAATACCTCCCTTCCACACAAGCAGCAAAGAAGAGCCCATTTCTTTGCAAGGAAAAAGAAAACGAAAGCTCTTCTTGACATGCGGTATGTTCCTACCTTGTCGACACCTGTATATGCAGTTTTGTCCACAACACAAGAGCAAGGCTGAAAAGGGGAAAGAGACGAAGTCAGCTTCACGAAGGAGCAGGAGAAAAAAAGAGTCTTCTCGCATTACTTTCTTTTTTGGGGATGTGTTTTTTGCGCTTCCGTGAGTCTGCGTGAGGATTAGAAGCCGGAGGCTGATCAAACGGCCCTGAGCACCACGGAAAACGCGTTTAAAAAGCCTGCTGTGTGCCTGCACGAAGGTGTGCGAAAAGGAAAGAAAGAAGAAGAGAGAGGATGGCAGCGAACAGACAGTCTGTTACCGCGAATGCACTTACTTGCATTATATATAGAGGGAGAGTGAGGGAGGAAGGGGGAGGGAGGAAGAAACGAGAAGGAAAAAAAGCTGCTGCATTACTCCCCTCCCCCTCCCCACAAAAAAAAAAAATGCAAACACGTTCAAATTTACGCGAAAAGAGAAAAAGACGGAATGAGCAGAACCCTATCACGAAGAAAAGAAGAAGCAAAAGCGAAGGATGGAGAGAGAGATGTGCGCGTGGCGTCACGATATTGAGGATTCCTTTTTTCTCGGTCGGTTTCCTTTTTTTTAGAACAGCACGCAAAGAAACAAGAAAGTAAAAACAGAAGCACAAGTGCTACTTAAAGAATGGCGACGGCAAACACTGCAGGGCCCCACGCACGGTTCTGACAACTAAAGAGCAGGAAGAAAAAAAAAAGAGGAAAGACGTGCGCGTATCTCTCTGTTTTCCGTTTTTTCTTTTCGTTATAATTGCTGAGGTGACGAAATAGACGGTGGATGCCGGCTGCTCCCGTCATCAAAGACGACGACAGGAGGAAAAACAAATAGTAAGCACGAAAAAAGCACCACGAAACCACCGAGGGTGAAGTATCTCAGCCGGGAGCCTTTGCGGAAGAGGGTAGGCAGGAAGGCACGCACGTCACGCAACGGCAGCCTGCAGAGAAGTTTGCCTTCTTCTTTCAGCCCTCCGTAGTGCTTTCCCTTCCCTCCTTGTGTGCTTGTGTTTTTTTTGTTGTTGTTGTTGTTGTTGTTGTTGTTTTCTTGATGGCTTTGACTTCCTTTTCTTTTAAGACTGGGCACCGTCGCACAGACGACGCGAGCACTTCAGTGCGTCCTTGGTTTCTGAAAGCAACAGAGAAAAAAAGCACTTACAACACTTCAGAGAGAAAGAGAGAGAGAGAAGAAAAAAAAAACAGCAAAAGAAAATCAGGTCATTGTTATACTATTTCAGAGAAAAGCAAGAAAATAACAATCATAAACAGGAAAGAAACAGTAAAGAAAGCTATATTGGAAAACAAACAAGAAAGAAAATAGGTGGATTACAGTGGGAGAGAGGGGAAAAAAAGAGAGTGGGGCGGAAACACCTCACAAACAAAAAGGGAGGGAATCCACTGGCGAGCGCCTCTCCCTCGCAGAGAGCTACAGTTGGGAACAGAGAGCAGGAATGGAATATATAACAGCAAAAGCAAAGAAAGAAAACAAGAAAACCCATAGGTCTATCGGGGAGTTTAAAAACAAAAAACAGAGACTAGAAAATAAATGCAATCAGCGTTCGCTATGTCGAAAAAAGGAGTGTGGAGCACAGAGCAATAGAATAAGATGCACAGCTTTTCTTACTATTACGGGTGTTTGATAGTGCATGCGTGTCGTGTCACACTCATTTAGTGTAAATTGTCCAGCATACCAATTGAAAAAAGGAAAACGTATGCTGAAAGCCATTGAATCCGCCTCGCCAACGAGAGAAAACAAAACAAAAGCAAATGAACCGCACACACCTGAGTTCCAACCGTGGAGAACAGAGAAAAACAGAAACAAAAACACAGCCGTTGGTGGGGCAGGCGAAGTAAAATAATAAAAAAGAAGAGACGTGTTACATTACGACATTTTATTGTTGAGGCACAGCTGCCAGAAGCAAACAACACACACACAAAAAAAAAAAAACACCATGGTCATTTATGGAGCGCTTAAAACACTGTAGGCGATCATCATACACGTTAAAAAGACTAGGTGCTCGCATCAACCTTTGTCGTGAGGGGGTGACTGAAAAGGACGAGTAAGATAGAATTCACCTTTTTTTTTTATGGCAGACATGCTTCCGACGCTTAAGACGACACTGCTTGAGCTCCGTTGATGGAGAACGAGAGAGAGCAGGTGGACCTGTGTGCAGCTATTAAGGGGGAAAGAAGATATATATTCACATGCAGTTCCCCCTCGCAGCACACCGAGAGCTCCTTCGTAACCCGCGTGACAGCCGCAATTCTGTACCGAGCACCTTTTGCATGAAGTGAAGAAGACGAGAAAATAGTCACAAAAACGGATTGTTTCTCCTCAAAGACACGTGAAGATAAAAAAAAAATGAACTCCATCGCGCCCACATACAGAGAAGAGCGCAGTGGCTGCTTCGACATGTGCTGGAGAAGACAAGAATTAATAAAAGACTATTTCCCTGTCCTTCATGCATCGCATGCTCATAAACAAACGCGGCACACACACTACCAGGAAAAAAAAAACGTCATAGCCTCCGAATCACTCTCTTTTTCTTTTTTTGCTGTCTCCCCGATCTCAACGAAAGGAAGGACAAAGCAGTCCAATCAGGTGGAAGAACGCAGCAAAGGAAAGGAAGACAAAAGTGAATGCCGTTCTTTTTGTTCGGTTTTTATTTAAGCTACCATCGTGCGTCGCTGAAAGAAACAACAAAAAAGGGTAATGCAGTGCAAAGCAAAAACATGAATCCAACAATCTGCTTCAGTGTCAACTGTCAAAAGCCACAGATCAGCTTTTTATTGTATGTTCTGTTTGGTTTGAAAAGTAAAAAATGGGAAGGCACAATGCAGTGCGATGCGCAATGAGAAAAAAAGCGAGGCTGAGATTCTACGCCTCCGCGCTGACAATTTTTGCGTTTTGATGCATTGTGTGAGCGATTCAGTACTTCGTTTATGTAACGTTGTTAGCCAACTTGCGTTCCCGGAACGTGTAGCGTTTTTCTTTTTTCTTTCTGTTTCTTTTTAGCATTCTATGGCGGAGTGGGAGCGGGTCTCGCCTCGTGCGTCCTTTCCCTGCGACTACGCAAAGCAGAAACCAGTGAGGGATAACAACAAACTCACCTCCCTGTACTTCGCCATTTTTTTCCCTTTATTGTTCTTGTCGTTGAATCTTCATTGGCGAGTTCATTTTCTCCCCCTTTTTCTGACCGGGACACGTTTTTATCGGCTGGTCACTGCAGAAGCGGCCACGCCACAGAACGGAAAAAGAGAACGCGATCTTGGGATGCAGTGTTTTGCCTTTAGAGAGACGATTTTGTTTCAAACAATCAATAAGGGGAAGCATCGCCTTCAAACACACAAAGATGTGCACAGTTCTGGCAGATTGTCAAGCAATAGGATGTTTCTTTCTTTCAGGTCACCACAGAAAGACGGAGAGCAAAAAAAGTAACCGAAGAGAACAGAGTAAAGACATGTTTTGTTTTTTTTTTTTGCGTCTGTTTTGTTTAGAACGTGAGGAGAAAAAGTAGGGAAAAAAGAGGCGGTGGTAAATGCCACACAAGACCGTATTCGAGCACACTCACACACGCACACAAACAAAAAACTCAACGAAAGCGAGAGCAAAGGGAGAGAGAGAAGCAGAGAAAAAAAAGACGGGAAAAGAAAGAACCGCAATTGCCTCGATGATAAAAAGGAGCAGAGAAAAAAAAGCAGAAAGAAGTATTTCCTTTGGCTCAATGAATGAGGATTTCCAAAAAGCTCGTGGAACGGCACGCCTACGTCACCCTATGCTCTTCAGTTTTGACGGCAGCAGCGTCGTAGCCCTGTTCATGGAGGAGAGCTCAGCGGCAACTGGTGCACAAAGAACAGCTAGTACCAGCAATAAAGCAATTAATGTGAACAGAGGTGACGACGAAGGGCCTCGCTTTTCTTGATCGTGACTTCATTCATCACGACTTCTTCTACATCGCCTTGTTTTTCTCCACTTCTCTTCCTGCTTCAGCTTTGGAGAACAGCAGAAATACAAAAAAAAACCTGAAAGATAAAAGAATAAGAAGCAAAGGGAAGAAAGAAAAAGGACAAGTGGAACGAGCCACAACGATCTCATTGAAAAAAAAAGGAAGCGGCACCTCATTCGAAAGAGTTTCGGTGGCGCATGGGAAACAGCATCTTTGTTCTTCCTCTCTGTAAAGCAGCAAAAAGGGGTAGAATAGGGAAAGAAAAGAAGAGTTTGAGTGAACAACAGACCAAAAAAAAAAGAAGTCGGAAAAGGTAAGGTGAGTAGAAGACAGGCAGTCTTTTTTATTCTTAGTTTTACTTGGCTTGAGTTGAAGTCGACTTATCTCCACAAGCGCCAGACGTGAACCTTCTGCTAACGTCTCACCAACAAGATAAACAAACAGAAAAAGAGCATAGCAAAAAAAAAAAGAGCCAGAGTAACTACCAGAAAATAAAAACAGCAAAATAGAAAGAGATGGAGTACAATCGTGTCTGTGGAATCGAAGGTGCCGAGAGAGCTTAGACGACCCCACGAGGAAGCTGCAAAAAAAAAAATAATAATAATAATAATAATAAGTCCATTTGCGTCCCGTTCTCTCCTTCGTCAATTGCTAAGCCAAAGTCTGACGTAAAGACAAGGAAAAGCAGTTTAACCAAAAAAGAAGAAAAAAAAAACACTGTAAAAGGTAGTAAAGCAACAACAACAAAAAAAAACACTGCAACAATCAGCATCGATCACGCCGCAACGCAAATAACTCAAACATGAAAAAAAGACAAGTGGTACACAATTTCGCCTAGCGTCATCATCCAAGTCAACCTACTACTCCCTTCCCCGCCCACCTTTCCGCGTATTCCGCTTTGGTGGAGGGGGAGGGCTTTGTTTTTCTTGTGTTTTCTTGACAATCACTTCTACGTACCTTTTTTTTTTTCATAACCAAGGAGGATGATGTAGCTACAGATGTTGAACTGCCCAAAGACAAAAACAGGGAAAAGCCCAACGCGCAAAATAAATAATACAAGTAATTACCGTCATAATCACACTAATAGGGAAAGCTGGAAAGGAAGGGAGAAAAGAAAGGAAAAAACAGGTGAATAAAACAGAAAAGAGGGGCAACGCAGCACAAAGCAGCGACGCGCCGTCACCATCTTTTTCCCTTCTTATATTCTCTTTAGTATGAAGCAGTCCTCCGCAACTTTCCCTTTCACAACAGCAGATACTGACTGTCTGTGTCCATGTGAGTGTGTGTAAAACGCCTGTGGTCCTTGCATTCAGCACTTGCGCAGCACACACACACTAACGCGTCCTAACGACTGTAAAAAAAAAAAGGAAGCTCTTTACAAGAGCGCAGCTGTATCCGAAATACCCACACACGCGGCGTCTGAATAGTTCTCTGGAGCACAGATACACGCTGCGGAGTAACATCACAGCTCAGCCTAATTGAGAAGCCAACTTCTCTCTTCTTATTCCCACAGTTTTTGTGTCCTGCTATTGTGAGATCATGAAGATGATCCAAGACACAAACAAAAAAAGCAGCAATAAAAAACACAAGAAATCACGAACGAGTCAGTTTTTTTTTTTTTCCTCGAGAAAAGTGCAAATAATCAACGATTTCTTTCATTTTCATCCTGATTCGTTGGTTTAGAGGAAGATACACACTCAATGGAAGACAGAAACAGCAGAAGAGGAAAACGAGGTGGTAAAGCTATCTGTATTATATTAGGGACTGTTTGATTTTATTTTCTTTCCTTTCTTCCTTTCTCCCTTCTTCATCCCACCGCTCGCTTTATCATCGCCTGTGCGGGTCCGCATCATCTAAGATAGTCTCGTAATGAATCTAAAAAGGGGAAAACCAAAACAGAGAACCGTCAAAGAGAGGCAGGGAAAGCGGACGAGACTTTGCGTGCGTGGCAAGACAAGAAGGAATGAAAAAGCCATGAGCAACGTCCCATACTTCTCTAAAAAGAGGGAGAGAGAGACAAAAAAAAAGAGAGAAGCGTGTGGCCGCAGCCGGCGCAGGGAGGTGTGCTGTGAGTCTCCAAGGGCGGCTGCTGTTTCAAAAGACGACGCGCTCTTGAGGCACGTAGCGACGCTTCAGTCCGACGAAGGACGACGGCAGGGAGCGGGAGTGTGAGGGGTGACGCGGAAAGGTCGCAGCATCAGCCTCGCGGGCAAAGCAGGGGCACTTCGTCACCGGTGATGTAGTGATGGCGTACTCATCGTCAGCAGAGGTCAGGCAGAAGGCCTGCATCGCCGTTCCCTTGTCCGTCAACACGCTCTGCTGCGTGAGGCGCGGTGTCGACGTGATGAACTCTGGCACGGTCATGCCCTCGCTCTCGTGGCGCTCGACGAGGTCCTTCAGAAGGGCGAGAAGGGTGTACAGCGTGTGGTCAGCGAGCTCACCGCCTTCGTAGTCCTCCACAAGAATTGCGTTCTTCTCGTAGCCACGGCAGCAGTCCGGGGTGTTCTCGACGATGATGGTCGAGTCAAGGTCGCGGCCCAGCAGCCGCAGCTCCTTTGTCGCTGATGTGCCGTTAAACCAGCGGCGGTGGCGGTAGACGGTGTGGCAAATCGCACCACACGGATCGATCTGCGCGACGACGGCGTCCGCGTAGCGGTGCTTGCTGGACGTCCAGACGATGGTCTCGCAGTGATCAGCCAGAAAGCGCATTAGCTTATCCATGCCCGGCCGGACGTAGAGCGGTCCTTGGCGAGCGTAGATGAGGGTCTCGTCGAGGTCGAGCACGACTGTCAGGCGGGACTGAATTTCCGTCGGCTTCGGCGGCACCAAGTACTCACTCGAGGAGGTGATGGATGGGGAGCGGCGGAAGACTTCAGTCGTTTCAGCCTCAGAGTCCTCGAGGCATAGCGGCAACGCACCAGGGCAATACGCTCCACGAAAACTGGCACCACGACGGCGTTGTGTCGGCATCGCAGGAGGACGCAGAGAGAAGTGCACACGCACACACACAGAAAAAAGACAAAGAAAAACAAGCAGGTAAGTAGAACAGAAACAAAATAAGCGAAGACAAAATAAAACAGAAGACGAAGAAAAGATATCAGAGAGGATGCAAGTGAAATAACAATAGTAAATAGTAGTAATTATAATAAGCGTTATGTGGATTCGTACCAGTGAGGCTGATTGGAGGCGAGACACGAAGAGCAGGTCTTTGAAGAGACGCGTTGGAAATCCTTGAGATACAAACAAACAAAAACAATCCAGAGAGAGAAAAAAGGAAGAAGGGGAAGAGAGGGGTGGGAGAGTGTCGCAGCACTTATGATGAAAAGCTGAAACTCAAAAGAAAAAAAGAGGAGAGATATACGACAAGAAAAAGGTTGAAAACAAACAAGTAAAGAGATGACACAAAAAAAAAAACGAAAGGAGGGTGTAGGCAAGCAATCGTGTTACGGCTGAAGTACAAAAAAAAAGGGGGTGAAACTAAGAAATGAAATCCCGACAAAGGAAGCAAGGAGATTACTAAAAGCACGAGTAAATCGAGCCGAGAACAGAGAGATTGTAGATACACGAAAAGAAAAGTCAAAAGCAAATGATGCCCTTCCTTCCTGTGTTCTGAAGTGTCGTGTGTGACCGTTCAGAAGTGGAAAAAAAAAAGAGCACAAAGGTAGATTTTATAAAGAGTGAAAACACACACAGAAAAAAAAAGAAGCGATAAGACGAAAGCTACCGAGGAGGGTAAACGAGTAAAACCAATAACGTCAACACGTGAAACTGCTACCTTGAGTGCGCCACTTGGGAAAGAGAGAAGAGCGGCGGCAGAGGTTTCAGTCAATCGCTAAGAGGGCGACTAATGACGGATGCGACGCCGTTCGTTGCAATCGTTGGTGCTTTCTGCTTAATTGTTTTTTTTTTCGCCTTAAAAAAAAAAAAAACGTCGAGAACTACAGTTGTGTGTGAAGGGGGGGGGGAGGTCAAGAGAACAGCAAATTAAAGGGCGAAGCAAAAAAAAAAAAAAACAGGAGTGATAAATCAGGTAGAAAAAAAAACGATCCGAAAATGACGCAGCAGCGTTGCCTAATCAGGTAAAAGCAAAACAGCAAAACTCGAGAGATGTCGGCGTGTGTTTTGGCACCGACTACAAACACACGTCAGTGGGAAAGCAATGAGCCGGATTGTATTGAGGCCAACTCAGAGAGAGAGAGATGAGGAGCAGGCAGAACTCAGTAAATAGAAAAATGAGGCTGATGGCTTGACAGCAGTGAAGAGTTCAACCGAAACGTCAAATACTTTTCCTATTTCCTCTTTTTTTGATCTGCAATCTGTCTGGACGAAAAGACCACAAGGATGGAAGGGACTAACAGAAAAAAAGAAGGGAGAAGGAAAAACGCACTCGACAAAATCAAGTCCCTGCGAAACGAACGAAGAGAAAGGTGGACACCGGCAGTGGACAGAGAGAGAAGCACCACCACGGTAGAGTGTCTTTTTTTGTTTGTTGTTGTTTGCTCTTCTTTATCGTACTTCCACCGTCAAGAAGCACAAAAAAGCAAAACGAGAAAAAAAAAACGAGGACTCTCACTTTTTATTTCTTTGTTACAAACTCACCCGTCGAGGAGAACCACGAAGCACAGACGAAGGAGAAAATAAACAAATCAAAAAAAAAAAAACGCACGAGCAAAAGGACGCAAGAGGAGACTCCTGGTGTGTTTTGCTTGTTTGTTTGTTTTGTTGTTCTTTCTTTCTTTGAAAGTCAAAAAAAAAAGTAATGAAAACAAAAGTAAGACGAACACCTTTTTTTTTTATAGTAATTCGTTACTGTAGTGAGATGTTGTTTGTGTGTAGTGGTTATAATGATGATAGTGGTGGGGATGATTAGTGTAGTGGTGTTGTCAGAATGATGTGTGTCATCCCAAGCAGAAAACAACGGTTACGTTTGGCCAGAGAGAAGCCGAAATATCGTTAGTGTGAAGAGGGGACCGTTAGCGTGTATAGATGAGCGTGCGAAGTGATGAGCCCGATAGCACAAACAGCCATAAATGCACACACACGCACACGCACAATGAGTGTTGAAACGGAAATTAAAAAGGTGAAAGCACAAAGTGAGAACAAGAAGAGGCAGTGAAGGAGGAGTCAGTTAGAGTTGGACACGCGGAGGGCGGGTGTAGGTGTGCTGAAGGAGAAAGAAGACGCGAGATGGGAGGAGAACCATCACGGACGCCCCCTCCTGTTTCTTCCACTATCAGATGGAAGGAAGGCAAGGAACGGACAAGAAAGAAATGCGAAAGAAAAGAGCCTCTTCGGTGCCGCACGGGGTGGGAAGTACGAGAGGAAAGCCAAACGACAACAAGCAAGGGGGAGAAGAAGTGGGGCGGAGACAGACCGACACACCTTCCGTTGCGAGAGGGCATACCCACAGTGACCATGGAGTTCGACTACACGTAAAAACACTGCGTAATGAGAATCGGGAAAAAAAAAACAAAAAAAAGGAGAGATCAAACGAACAATCGAATAGCTGGTGCGACATGTCAAAGCAAGTGAAACAACAGAGGCAGCGCACAGGACTATTCTCTGTTTTTTATTTTAATTTCTGAATTCCTGCTTTTCTTCCTCATGTACACCACCTCTTTTAGTGAAAGCCGACCGCTGTTGGGTGCGAGGGGTTTTATTCTCTTAAAAGGGGGAAGAAAAAAAAGAGAAATGAACGGCCCGGCTTGGTAGAACGACAAATGAAGGATGAAAGACAGAATGGACGATAGACGCTTGCTGGAACAGCACGAAACCAAAATGTAGGAACAACAACACTACACACACAAAAAAAAGAGATACGGTTGCTGCCCTGACAATTTGCATCCCTTGCCGTCTTCGCCTACTCAAAAAAAAGGGGGAAAGAGAATTGTAAAACAGTGTACTAACGTGGAGAGGGGACGACAACAGCAGCAGTAGATGCGTCACTGTCAAAACAGAGAAGGACGACAGAAAAGAAAAGAGAGTTAACAAATATAGAAGTCACCAGCGTGAACCATGTGCATCATGACGCAACGTGCACTCAACAGCTCAGCAACACGGAGAGCGGGGGGAGGGGAAGAAGAAAAAGAAGTGGTGACGAAAGCACAGCAACAAAAGAGAGGATAACATAAAAGCAGCGCTGCATCCCACAACACCGTTTCCACAGTCATCATCAATATCATGATTGTTCCCCGCGGGCTGTTCCCCCTTCCCCTCGCCTACTTGCGCTACGGCTAATGGCGCAGTCACTGCAGAGGCCGCTTAACATCTCACTCCTGATCTCCTGACTCATATCGACAACGAGAGCATTTGCATTCGAAGAGGTAGTGCTCTAGAAGCTGCTGCTGTCGCACCGCATACGGCAGGGACGTGTCGATGTAGCTGATCGTGAGCTCCTCACTGGCTGCAATGTCGCGCAGGGCAACCACTGACAGCGTCTCATCGTTGACGGCAGCGTACTGCACGTGAAGGTTCGGGTCACAGGAGTGGTTGAAGAGGCAGCCCACGCCGTAGATTCCTTGCCCTCGCGAACTGTGTGAGAGATCCGCCACATCAGCCAGAGGAGTGGTCTGCAGCAGGTTGCGCTCAAACTCCTCCATGAGTGCCTTCCCGCCGGGCAAACAAGAGACGAGTTCGCGATGCAGGTCGTAGGGGGACGGCGGTGAACGGTCTTGCCCGTTCAGCAGCACAGCCCCCAGCAGCTCCGACCACCGATCCGCGCAGAAAAAGGCGCCCTCCGCGTTGCTCATCTCGAACATTCGACAGAGAAGCTGCGCACTCTCGCGACACATCTGTGCCTTGTCACGGCCGCCCGCGGCGTAGGCGGCCTTCACCTCGGGGATGGCCATCGGATCCGCTTTACTTGCAACAAACGCTGCTGCGTGCGCCGCGACTTCAGCGCTGGACGACGCTGCTGTCGGCACGTTGTCGAGGAGAAGGTAGCTGAAGTAGAAGGATGTGAGGGGCGAGCGAATCAGCTGCGCGTAAGGGGCGTAGGCATCCTCAAGGGGACAGCCGTGCAGGCGGTGCGCGCAGAGCGTCTGTGCGACAATGCGAAGGCCGAGCATGACGGTGTCGCTGAAGTCCACGCCGTTCTGCACCCAGTCGTACTCAAAGAAATCGTTGCGCGCCTTTTGCTGCAGCGGTGTCATGCGGCCGGCACAGGACACCCAGTGGAATTGTTTCACACCCTCTTCACGGCAGCGTGTGCTGCAGAAGACTGCCGTGCAGCCCGTCTCGCGCCATAAGCACGGCACGCCCGGCTCCGGCAAGTGAAGGCGGTGGTACGGCAGACTTAACGCTGCTTTTTTGCAGCGCGTGTTGCGTGCGATTTGCATTCGTGGCGTCTCCAGTGCCTTTAAACAGTGCGCGCACACCTGCACGCCGACCTTGTAGTCGTCCATGTTCTGCGAGCAGCAGAGTGCCGTCTCCTCATGCGCGACGTCGTCTGCCCTGATGGGTCGCGTGGCGCACAGCCCCTTGCCCTTCACGTCATCTGTGAATATCTTTAAACAGGTGCCTGCGAGGGCCATGGTATAGAAGTCCTGCGTGTACGTCCACGACGGGCTGCCACGCTTGGCCTTCTCCGTCATTGTTCGCTGCGGGAGAGGAGAGGGAGAAGGAAGCTCGCAGACGTGAATACGCCTCCTATCAAATCGTATAGGTTCCGTGCGTCAAGTGGAGAGAGAAGCGAGAGCAGAAAAAGAGCTTTTAATCAGCTCCGCTTGACTTAACAAACAAAGGAATAGCTCCGCCCGACACGAGTCGCTGCCGGATGATGGAGTCTGGGGTAAGAAGGGGTGGAAGGGGAGAGGCGATTACGCTACGTAAAATCTGATCGAGTGCACACAGCAGATGGGATATACGGAGTTATTTTTGCCGTTTCGTCCTTACTGTGTGTGTGTGTGTGTGTGTGTTGTGTGTGTGTTTAGTACGTGTTACGAATCAGATGGTTTCCATCAGGAGCTAAGGAAGAATGGTGAGCTTTTTTGCCGTTGTTGTTGTTTTTGGCTTGGGTGCTGGTGCGTTAAGACGGTGCGTTGTTGCAGGGGGGCACGCGAGACACGTCCACCCCCATCCCCGTAAAAATAAGGAAGAAGAAAAGCGCCGCCGTTGGGAATCAGAGAAAGAAAGGCAGTAAAAAATGACCGAAATGGGAGCATGGAAAAAAAAACAGCGAGAAGTGCACACGTGAGTCAACGGAGATAAAAATGCACCTTGAGAGGCGCAGCGACTACGACCGCGCATCAATCAGCAGAAGTTCCCGTGCGGAGAGCTCGCGCTGCAGGATGTGGAGCGCAAGGTGCAGGTAGAGCTAAGTCGTTGACGTTTTGTGAGCCGTCTCTTCTTTTGTTCTTAGATATCTTTCGTTGCTTTTATCTTCTCTTTTCTCCTGATTTCCGTTCCCCCTTGTGAGGGTCGACGTCATGTGTCGCTCATGAGAAACGTCCTTAGGAAAGGTAACATCGACAGCAGAACAAACCAGCAAATATATAAAAAACGAAGAGAGGAGAAAGCACGTGCAGGTTCACACCGCGATGGATGGTGTCGTCACGCGCCTACCTTGCGCTGAACGTCAAGATCGAGGAAAGCGAGGAAGTCAAAGTCAGACACGATAAACTGTCGGTGGTCACGCAGCAAATACGCTGCGGAGCCCATCTCACTCAGCCGACTGCGGATACGCGCAAAGCTCATCACCTCCTCCTCGTTGTAAAAGTTGTACTGTGCCGTGTACCCGCTGCGGTCGTCCTCGCCCTCGCTGTAGTACTCGCTGCTGTCGTTGCCACCCCCGCCAGGCAACGTGGCCGTCTCGGCTCCATCGCTGAGCGCGCGTGAGTCCTGCACGACGTAGGACGTATCCATCAGGTGGCTCCACGGCACAGCAGATGTGAAAAGCAGCTTCACATTGTTCTGGTACAGTTCATCCACAAGCACAATGAACTGATGGGAAGCGTTGTAGTTGCCGCGGCCGATGTGCGGTACGTTGGTCACGATGACGGTGTGAAACTGCGAGGCTATCAGCTGCATGTCGGCCGACGAAAACCCTTCGCGCGAGCCGCAGATGTCGGTGAAGTCGAACATCGCACACCCACCGCAACGGACGGGTATGACAACGCTGCGGCCGTGGTGCCACAGCATGTCCTCCTTGACCCACTCCACTGCACCGGCGTTGTTCTCGCTAGGAATGCGACTACCAACACATCTTTCGTAGCCACGCTCCACGCGGCGCACCAGCCGCTCCACGTTCGCCCGAGAGTTTGGATGCAGAAACACATGTTGATGGTAGCACTCGCTGGAGTCCTTTATTCGGTAGTCGCGAATGTCACCGCAATGCACGACGTTGCAGTACTGCTGCAGCACCGGTAGAAACGCATTGAAGGAGGATGAGATGTGACAGAGATCCTCCGGGCGGCGGTTGCTGGTTGTGATGAGGAACAGACCCTGGTAGAAGGCATTTGTAAAAAAAGCGGCAAGTAGGGCTGCATGTGCGACATCGAAGGTCTGGAACTCATCAAAGCACAAGATCGGAGTCTCCGCCAGCACCTCCTGCACCACCACATCAATGGGTCGAAGGGCCCGCACTGCCTGCTTCTCTGCAGGTGATCGCGCGCTACGTCGCTGCGCCGCCAACTGCGTCTCTGCAAGGAAGAGGCGCTGCTCCAGCTCGCTCATAAAGGAGTGAAGGTGGGAGAGTCGTTTGGGGTACGGGGTGGCGCAGAGGTCAAAGAGGTCTAAAATCATCGTCTTGCCAATACCCACGTCACCCCACAGATACAAGCCACGCTTCTCCACGACGCCGAGGTTTTCTGTCTCCAGAAAGCCCAGCGTCCGTGTGACGGAGTCCGGGAAGACACGCCCCGCGCGCTTGCTAAGTGCGTCCCACATAAAGGACGGAACAGAGCCCATCGAGCCCAGCCACCCCACCCTCTGCTTCCGTCCGCCGCCGGACACCCACGGTCCTCTATACGGGGTGGCCTTGCCAGCCGCCTCGCCAGCGTTACTCTGCTCGATGAGCTGCAGCAACGGGGTGCACGCCTCTGCCATCCGCCGCTGGCGATCATCGCGCTCGATCACGCCTTTACGGGTGAGATGCTCGTATGCCTCGACAACGGTGCGCTTCGTCGAGAGGTGCATCGACCACATATTCGGCCAACGTGAACTTACTCGCATGACGACAGTGGAGGTGGTGGTGCACGAAATAGAGGTGTGTATGCGTGTGAAGGGAAGGAAAGATGGGAATAGCAGCACAGGGTAAACAAAAGGGGGGCCGATATGTAGGCACCCCCATACATGCGAGAAAGGCGAGTGAGGGAGAGCAAAAAAAAAAAGAAGGCAGGAGCGCTTCAACAAGTGGCTGCAGTGCCGCGTGGGGCAGCAGAGAGGTGTGGAGGGGGGAAGGAGGGAGGAGGAGGTGAGGGTATTAAAGGCTCTTGCCTACAGTGCACTAGCCTGCAAACCTGTCCCCCGACCGCGTGCACCCGCAAACCCTTATTAACGTTTCCATCATCACACACACACAGAGAGAGAAAAAAGAAGAAAGGGTGAGAAAAGACAAAGACGCAATGGAAGATCGTCTTCTTTGAAAGGTGGGAGCTTCTGCGAGATAAGGCGAGGACCCGCATAAAGAAAGGAAAGGAGAATCAGCCGGGGAGCACAACTCTGCCCTTGCTGTGAAGTTCACGCATGAAGCACCGCAAGCGGAGACGATCGTTGTGTGTGTGTGTGTGTGGTGGGGGGGAGGGGGCTGTGTGGGACTGCACACAACGTGCGCGAGCCCTCCACCACCACCTCCACCTCCATGTATTCTTGTGTTTCCCTGCAAACAAGAGAAAAAAAAATGTGAGTAGACGCTGCTACGGCTTGTTGCTTTATGCTTACGTCTTCGACAATGATGCACGCGTTGGGGTGCTATAGAGAACGCCCGCGCACAAGAAAGGCTCATCATGCCGTCAGCAACAGCAATAAAAAGAAGTTCCTACTCCACCCAATGCTTGTTTCCCGTTCTCTTTTACGCCATGGTCAGCACAGCCTGCCGCAGCTCCGCCAGCAGTGCGGCACCAGCGCTCCCTACCGTGTTGGTTTGCAGGGCGGAGATGACGCTGTCCTTCGCCGGCTCGAGCGTCGCCGGTACCTCTGATTCTGACGCCAGTCGCGCCACCACCCCGCCCACCGCCTTGCCAGGCACCTCCACCGCGCAGCGGAAGACGAGGTGGATAAGGAGGGTGCAGAGGGAGGTGAGCAGCTTGCCGTTGGCTGCGGCATCATCAGCGGACACAGCAGCGGTTTTCACCTCCTCCAGCGCCGCCTCCTTCATCTTTGTGTAGACGTCCCGCTCCGTCTTCTTATTGGGGGCGTGGAAGGAAGAGACGGCGATGACGCCAGAGCTGCCCATGTCGCGCAGCGTCTCCACAAAAGCCTCCACGCTCTTGCCTGCGAGTGCGGTAAGGATCGGCTGCAGACTGTTGCGACGACTCTCCGAGAACGGCTGCAGCGCCTTCTTTAGCTGCGCCGGCTGACTCACCTCATCCAGTGCGGCTGCGACCTTCTCACTCAGCTCCGGTGTATCGAGGCTTTCGTTGCGAATTACCGCACGTGCGAGGTGGTAGGCGTGCGTCGCCATGACGTTGCGCACGATGGCCGCTGCTGTCTGCTCCTCCAGCTGTGCCACCGCCCACTCAACGCCCTTCGCGAAGAGGCCGAGATCAATCCAACGTGCAGCCAGCTCCTCCTGCAGCGCCGCCCGTGACTGCTTCAACTCAGCCACGGCGCTCTTCGCTGCTGACGCCTCCAGCTGTCGCTGCACCGCGTCAATCATCTCCGACCACAGGTCCGTTAACTCTTGCAGCACCTCGCCATAGCGATCACGTGGCAGCCGCAGCACCGAGGCGATAGTGTCCTCCGACACCGCAACGGGGTTCACTTTTGACTTCTTGGCGCTGCTGAACGCGGCAGGGAGGGCCGCCTTCACCGCCTCCTTGGCAGCAGGGGAGATCAGCACGGCATCTGCCACAAGCGACACCTTCTCCAGTCCCGGGTACAGCTCCCGCAGGCGCGGCTCCAGCACGGGCCAGTCCTTCTCCACATCCACAAACAATGGTAGCTGCTCCGCCACATCAACGGCGAGCACCTCACCCTCCACGACGCTCTGCAGCGCCGGCAAGTTGCCGAGGAACTTGTCAGCAACAAAGCCGTTCGTTAACGGATACCCGCAGAGGGGGTACTCCTCACTGGCCCGCACGATAACCTGCGCTGACGCAGCAGCAACGAGAGCGGCGGCATCCTTCGCCGCTCCGGTGGCCTTCCCACCCACACCCTTTCGACGGCCACGGCGGCCATGCGCCGGTCCGCTCGTCGTCGGTGAAGCCGTCGCAGAGTTTTCTGAGGCCTCCCCTGCAACTGCCTCTCCAGGGTTGTAGTGCCCCACCAAATACTGTCGCGGGTTGTGGATTTCCTGCCGCAGCAGCGGGGCGTACTCGATGTATCCATTCGACGCATACAGGTTTTGCACCTCTGCAGTTCGGCGCTCCTCGAAGACGCGAGGGATGTAGGTGTGATAGCCATCGAAGCTGCCGGGCAGCTGGCCGCGTACATCGTCAACGACGGTGTTTAGCAGTGGTGCGAAGAGAGCATTGCGTTTTACGAAAGCTTCGAGCCGCACAGGCTCCTCAGCCGCCAGCAAACCGGCCCGCACGATGATGCACTGCAGTTTGACAAACTGCTTCGTATACAAAGAGGCGTTCTGCATAACAGCGTCAAGTCGGCCCTTCTCAATTGCTTTGCTAAGGAGATCTTTTGCAAAGATAGAGCTCAGCTGGTTGGCGGAGGCGAACTGCGAGACAGCAAGCGAACCTTGCTCCTTCAACAGGTCACCGGCCGCGAACACGATGGAGTCGAGGTAAGCTTCCGTCATGAGTTCACCCGCCTCCAAGGTGAGCGATGGGTTTTCTTTCAGCACATCCGGAAGGACCCGCTCCACCTGATAGGTGTGAACGCTCAGCAGCCCGGGAATGTCGACGACGTTGAGGCGACCGCCGTTGGCCAGCACCTCGTCCACAATCTCGCGCTTCAGCTCATCCCAGGTGAGGTACTCCTTCGCATCGGTGGTGAAGAGAAGCTCGATCAGCTTCTTTTGCATAAGCGCGTTCACAATCTCTACGGCATTCCGCTCCGTGATTTGGTTCGATACCTCCTCTTTCTGGAGAGATTGAAATCGCTTCACCAGCTCGCTGAGCTCCACGTCGTCCATTGTTGCAAGAAGGAGGGGAATAAGAAATTACTGACAGTGCCCTCTCACGGAACGACAGTAAAAGAAGGGAGACTGGCTTAGCAACACAGAAAGAGAGCGGAAGGCGACAACGGAGAGCGCTGGGTCACGACGTGACGATGGAAAACTGCACCGCAAAAAAAAAGAAGGAAAGAGGGGAAGCCGGAAAAAGGCGACGGAAGTCAAGACACTCAACGAATACGACAAGGAAAACAGCGCTGGATTAATACAACAGGAAAGACTCGTACGGCGACGGCACCGGTACAGTATATGGTGGGCCCCCTTAGGGGAGGGGGGATGTCAAGCACAACGGCATGATCCGCGTAAATGGTAGTGGCGAGGCTGCGCACATGAAAAAGCAGAGGTGCACACCCAGAGGGGGGGGGGGGGCGATCGGCAGCTAGAGGGAAGCCTTCAGCAGCAGTAATCACCCGGTAGTGCTTTTTTTGTTTTTTATTATCATTCTGCGGTTTTCATCATTCACTGAGTGTGTTTCGATATGCGCAATAATGACCCAAGCGGTACGAAGACAAACTCCACCGAAAAGAGGCATGGAGTGAGGGTGACACGAAAATCCAGGAAAACACCTACACAAACCGATGGGAGGAGCTTTGGCGGGGGATCCATGTTGGTGGCTCTTTCTTACTCACACTTTCAGCCTACTAGCAATCGCCTCCTTATGCGTTCGTCGATAAGACATGAGTGCCACGGGCGTAGACCTCACCACTGTCCATGTCCTCGAACGAAAAGTCGGTGAAGACGATGTCGTTGGACTGATGCACGAGACGCGTCACACAGCTGCATCGCTTGTCCTCGAACACCGCAGAAAGAAAACTAATCTCGAAGCTGACGGATGCCACCGCCTTCGTCGGCTCGAACGCACGGACGTGAATCTTGGTGAAGGCGTCAGCCAAGGTGGAGAGCGCGCCGCCGTGGACAGACTTGAAGCCGTTGTGGCTGCCGCGCGTCGGATCCCACGGAAATACGAGGGTGCCCTCTGGACGTTCTTGGATGCGGTCGGGTGAGAAGCATACAGTGCGGAGGAGGTGGGCGGTGTAGTTCTGTGGGTGGTCCATCACTCGCTGCGCCGCAGCAGCAGCCTGCTTGACAGTGACAGGGTTGAGGGCAACGCGAGTGGCCTGCATGGCGCTTGAGTAAAGTGTGTGTGTGTGTGTGCGTGTGTGCGTGTGTGTGTGCGTGTAACTACAACGATGCTAAATTGTATGGTTGGGGATGCTATGGGATGTGTGAACTCAGCAGAGCTATGCGCACTCACAAAGACGTTGGCGCAAAGGGACAGAGGGGAGGAAAGTGAAGCGGCTTTCACGCACGGACAACAACGTCGAAAGGCGGCGAGTCGCAGAGGGAGAGTGGGGTGAAGCGCACCACAGCCTTTGCAGCAGCAAATGAGTCACGCTGCAAACCACACGTCTTCGAGCACGTTCGAGCTAACAAGAGCAGCTGGGGAGCCGAAAACAGCCAGAGCTCACGAGAGAGCATATGCACACAGAAAAAAAACTCGGTGGACGAAACGCTTTCAGCAACGTGGGAGTCGATGCATGTCGCCCCTTACAGTTGCTCAATCACCACGTGTTTTTCACGGAGAGTTGTTGTGCTTTTTCTCTTCTGCTTCATGTGTGAGCACAAAAACAAGACAAAAACAGGTGTTGACAATCGCAAGTGTACAGGGAGGACAAACCATCAGACACATACATAACACAATCCCACACACGCACACCACACATACGTCCGGAAGCCCGACCAGGCTCCCCACCACAGCGGTGGGAAAGCAGCAGCACCGTTGGCCTCAGCAGGAAGTGCGGCGCATTTCAGACAGCACTGACGTGTTCACTCAAGGTAGTTTCGAAGGCGTGAGAGGAACGCGTCACACGTCCGAGGCGAGTTCACGCTCGCCTTCGTCGGCGTCAGCAAAGGAAAACTCGAGGTCTTGCACGATATCCTCATGGGTGTGAGCAAACGTCTGTGGGTCGGAGAGATCCACCAGCGAGGTGGCCTTGTGCAGCGCACGAACCCGCTCACCGTTGATGACGCGTGCAGCCGTACACATCGCAGTGTACTCACTCCTCGGAAGACAGTTTAAGTGCATTAGCCGCTTCCCCACGAGGGGATCACCGCAGACCGCGTTGTGCAGCCGCATGGCACGCCATGGCACCTTCTCACCGCACTTGCGACAGTCAAACAGCTGCGTCAGCAGCCGTGCGATCTTCGCGCTCTGCTGCTGCCCCCGCGCAGCCCCCACTGCCTTGGGCGCCTCCTCAAGGAGGTGCTGATGCAACTCGTTGTACGTCGAGAAGCCCCAGTACGTGGCCCCGTACAGAACGAAGATCTCTTCCGCCGGAGCGATGTCACGCGCGGCCACGATGAAGACACGACCTGGGTGGGCGTCGTACTCCATCAGCTGAGCGTTTGCCCGCAAAGGGCCGTCGTCGTTGATGAAGGTGGCCAAGGAGAGATGCTCACCTGTCTCCGTCACGCCATCAATAAACGACTTGTTGGAGCGCACCCGCACCACGTAGATGCCGCGTATCGCCCCCTCAGCGGCGGTCTGCAGGGTGCGCCCACGGTACTCACACAGGATGCAGCCCTGCGGTACACGACGAGTCGAACGCAGAAAGAGACCAAGTCCTGCTTGAGCACCAATGGTGGACGGCTTCACCTCAAAGAAGCGGTGCTCGGCGCTCGCCGGTATGTAGCGCACGACCGATCCGTTCTCCGTGCGAATGAGCGTCATGCCGAGCTGCTGATACTCGCGGCTCACCAGCAGGTTCACACGGCACGAAAAGCGCATGTTACGTGTGGTGTACGATTCCTTATCGTACTCAATTAACTTCCCCTCCTCCACCATGCGCTGACACGCGGCGTAGAGCACGTCCTCATCCAACACGCCGCCCAGCAGCAGCGATATGGAGCGGATGGAGAGGGGAACACCGAGGCGGACACACATGTCCCCTAGTACGCGTGACAACACCTCATAAATCATGCATCAATGCGCAGAATAGATATTGACACTAGCACACACACGCCCACGCACATACACGTCTGCACATGCGTACGTGCGTAAAAGTCAGAGCAGAAATGCTACAACAGCTACATGACAGCCAGGAAAGAAACAAGAGAAGGAGAGCAGAGGGATGTGGAGTAACAGAGGCGCTGGAAACAAGCTACCAAGGTGCCGTGAAAAAAACAACCAGCCAAACAACAACGAAAAAATCAGAAGTGCTTTTTTTCCCTACGTTTGGTGTGATGACATCTGTGACTCCGTTTCACGCACGCTCCCGCCCACACCAGTAAACCACTTTTCCTTCTTTTCTTTTCTCACGGTTGGATTTCTTCTAACGGTGCGCAGGAGTTGGGAAAGACATTTAACTATCTTCTTCCCCGAAGTAAGTGACGTCACAGTGGCCGCCCGGATTTCCGCTACAGCTCCAGACTTGATGCACAGATGATAGAACCCTCCATAGCTTGTTTTTCTGCATAATCCGATCGCCGCCGCAACGTGGTTTTCCTGCTCGCATTCTTCGTATTTTGTTCTTTGATTACGAGGCACCGACTAGTACGGATGATGGGGGTGCTGAAATTACAGCCGGCAAGAGAGACGCGTTAAGAGCGCAAAAAGGGTGTGCGAGCTGCGCACCTACAAGGAGTTGCGTTAACGATCGGAGAAGAGAGTCCTAGAATCACCCACAAAGCGAATAAAAACACAAATTAAAGCACACCCACTTAAACACCTGTGTGTTGGCAAGCCAGCCCAAATGCAAGTTTCCCAACCCTCATACGCATACATACACACACAGCTGGAAGAAAGAGGGTTAGGAGGGTGCTCCTTTCGCTTCCCCTCCCCCTCTCTCTTCCACACAATGTGGTGGCAGTCACACCACCAGCACAAACTCTATTTCCGGAAAGAGAGAGATCACCCACTCCAAATGCTAACCCGTCGAATTCACTACCTCAGGACAAACACAGCTTCCGTCAATTCTCTTGTTCCCCTCGCCTGCAAATACACAGAAAAAACAAGAATAATAATAGCAGTGATAAGTGCAGAAAACTAAAGAGCTCCTGCCGTTCATTACGGAATGGCGGCCACTGCGTGTGTGTATGTGTGTGTGTGTGGCGGGCCTACGAAGAAAACGCGAATGCCATGTACGTGCCGATGGCTGAGAAGAGCAGCCCCATGAAGAGCAGCCCCCACGAAAGCAGGGTGTCCACCCAGCCCGTCAGGTACGTGCCGGAGGAGCGCATCTTCATCGCGAAGAGCGCCGGGAAGGTCATCGACAGCGTGGCACTGAACAACGCACCGAGAATCGACACCACCTTCGCCACATCAGGGAGGAAGATTGCGAGGATGCAGCACACCGTGGACAGCACAACGCCCAACTTCATGCGGGTCTTCTTCGGAATCTTCGTGCCACCACCGCCAGAGAGAAACATGAACGCCGCGAGTCGGCACGGGAAGATGCAGAAGACAAACGAGATGGCCGCACTGAAGCAGCACATCAGCTGGCACACCATCATCAGTACATCCGTCTCCACGTTGTAGCTCGACAGGATGTTACCGCTCGACAAGTTTGGGAATGTCATGCTGCCGAGAATGCCGAGGGACACGTAGATGATCGAGACAACGCCCAGTGCGAGGGAGGTCGAGACTAGAATCTTGCGACCGGTGCGGTCGTGCAGGTCCTTGATGACGGCCATCACGTTCGACTGCACCTCGTAGGAGAAGACGAAGATGGGGGCAGCGAACATGTACGGCAGCGCCACCGCCAGGCGGCCGGTGGAGAAGGCCTGATTGGCGTCGCCGGAACCATTGCGGATGGGGGTGGTCTTCGCACCGGCCGCCATCGTCTCCGGCACGAAGAAGCGATACGCGATGGTGACGATGATGAAGATGGTGAAGAGGTTGCTGATGAGGCCCTTTGTGCGCAGCGAGGCGAGGCGGGAGTTGAAGGTGAGGGGGGTGATGATGAGCATGGAGGCGACGAGGCAGATGGAGCCGCCGGTGTCACTGCGCATCCAGTCTGGCAAAAAGGACACCCGCCCCACCAAGATGGGGGTGACGCTGTCCTTGATGAAGTTCAGATACACCACGGCACAGCCGAAGCTGTAGAAGAACAGAATGAACCGAATCACCCACCGCCCCTTGGCGCCAAGGAAGAAGCCGGCAACGGTCTCGTAGTCGTCGGAGTCGGCGGAGAGAGAGGCGAGGGCGAGGATGCGGACAGACAGGAAGGTGACGATAATGCAGAAGAGCACACAGAGAAAGGCAAAGGCCCAGCCACCCACCACGAAGGCCAGCGGCAACGACAGCATCGTCGGCGTGCACGCCGTGGTCACGAGGCCCAAAGCACCGGACAGCACACCGTCACCTGGACAGCAGCTCTCCAGCAACGATCCCTTCATCTCCTCCAGGCTGCTGAAGGTGCGGTTGTCGAAGAAGATGCTGCCGTTGCCGGTCTGGCGCCAGTCGTGCTCATCGCCGGCAACGGAAGCCGCGCCACCACCGCGCGGCGACCCGCCGCGGACGTCATCGATGAGGTTGGTGGTTTCACCTTCCACCTCCGTCATCGTCGATCGTAGCCGGGAGGGAGAGGTGTGTGGGTGTATCTGGCTCCCTAGGCTACGTACTGAACTAAAACAAGACAGCTATTGGATGGGCGCAGAGGTACTGAAAGCCAATAGGAGCGGCTTTGGACAAGTAGAGAAGATATAGGAGGGAGTTTGAGACGATGGGCAGAAGGGAAAGACGGGGGGGGGGGGGCGAATAACGGCAGATTCCGTTGGTGTATCAAATACGCCGTTCGTCGCACACAACCCACTGCAGCACGCACCAGCGCATTATTTTAAAAACAAATAAAGCAAATGCGGTCGAGTCAAAAGCACCTTTTTTTTCTTTTGATTGGGTCTTTCTCATATCGGTTTCCGTTGATCGATGAGTCCCGCGTTTGAAGCCAGTCTCCGCCTCCACCACACGAACTACAAAAAGCAACACCACACGCGCACACGAGATCTTCCCATGTTACAGTGAGCTTAAGAAGAAGGATAAAGGAGGAAGGGCACTCGCCGTGTCACCCGACACGTCAGATCGTTCTCTTGATCATCCTTCCTTAGTATGCAGTTGCGGTAACTAAAGCGCACCGAGTAAACTCGGCACCTGAAATAAGAAGGGGGAGGACAATCACGGAAACACATACACTTTTTCTTTATACAAGCAATGACGAGATATTCAAATCGATGCAGCAGCGCAGCGGGTGCGCTTTTTGCAGGAGGTACTTCATCCCTACCAGCACACCTCTTCACAGGCCTGCTAGTCGAAAATGGGTTTGCCCTCGCGAAGGTCCGTCTTGAGCTGCGCAAACTGCTCAAAGTTCACTCGGTTGTTCTCACCGTACTTCTCGATCAGACCCTTCGCCTTCTTGTCAGTCTGCCGCAGCCCCATCTCGCGCAACACATTCTCAAATTCTGGCAGCTCGATAAACCCGCTGTTGTTGACGTCCCAGCGATGGAACATGGCGTAATCAGTCTTCTCCGTCGTGTCGCCGTTAAGAAAGAAAAGGGGGAGCATGCCCAGGATAAGGCCTAACATGATGCCCACCGTACCGCCAAGGTGTCCTGCTAAAAACACGCGTCGGTCCTTCATCTGTTCCTCCGTCAGCACTGGTGTGTTGAAGTTGAATTTCTGCACTGCCTTGTCGATCAGCCCATGTACCTGCATGCCTAGGATGCCGGAGCACACGTTGCCCATGGCAGCCGAAGCGAGCACGGAGCAGTTTAGGTAAAACCCTAGGGTGCCGTCAATCATGTCGCCAGCCAAGATCATTGTTGCGTTGTCCAGAAAGCCGAACCCGACAAAGGGTAGACCCGCCTCGAGGGCAATCATAAACAGCGCTGCCAGCGGCACCGCGTTGGATGCCGTTGCGGCCGTTCCAGTAGCTGCACGCGTTGACGGTTTTGCATCCGTTGCCCGCTTCTTCTGTTCCTCCTGTCGTCGCTTCAGCGCACTCTCGAACCAATGGTCAAAGTCCTTCGGTGATATCTGGCGGTCCTTGTCCGCGTCAGCCTTTTCTACCTCCTGCGCCGCACTCTCTTTACCAAACCACTCCATCGCGCCCCCCGTCACGACCAGCCGGCGGCGACTCTGCGGGTCCATGCTGGCCACCACCTCCATCAGAATACGAGGGTCGTTTTCAATCAATTGGGCAATGCGTTGCAGTTCTTCCGGTGTGAGCGGATCGCGTGCAGCAGCGGGCGCTGGCGAGGGCACGTTGGTGGCCCCCGAACCTGTCGGGCCCGAGCTGCGCAGCAGCGTGGAGGTCGAGAAGCATCGCCGCCTCACTGCCGCCGAGTGCAGCAGTGCACGACGAAGAAGTAAGCGCTGCATTAGACGTAAAGAAAGGGGGGAAAAAGTACTCGAACTCACACAAGCACATGCGTGCTGAATGGACTCACTTTAATAGGTCGAGCTCTCCGTCTCGTTACCCGCCTTTCGCCTTCCTGCGAATCGACACGCTTGAAGGACTCGTTGAAATGGTCTGCACAGACGAAAGAAAGACAAAATTGCAGCGACAATAATGGCAATAAAGACTAACAGGAAAAAAAGTTGCGCTGACACCCACTTCCTCCGCTAGGATGCGTCACCAAAGAAAAGAGAGAGAAGGAAGGCCTTCAGCTCACGGCGGGCCTTCACAAGCGCAACACACCCATTCTACAAGGAGTGTTTCCTCTATGGATAAAAAGCAGGAAGAGAGGCGCCCAGTGAAGACACGAAAGCACGTCTTATGTTCCCACGTAGGAATACAAAAGGAGTTTTTTTTTTAGGAGGACAGTGACTGTATGATACGTAGAGGGTTCGCCTGCCTCAGTGAAGCCACACAAAGCAGAAAAGAAGAGCGACTTGAAAAAGTGCTGTTGCTTTGCGTTGCACGTAACGTTTCTGTACGACTACAGACAGGAGGAAAGGACACCAACCTGACGCCAGTGGAGCCCGCAGAAAGGACAAGAAGAGGCAGGAGGGAGGAGGAAACGACGTCACCGTAAGCAAAGAGAGAAGACGGACTCAACGGTGCGATACGTGAGTCCGCTGAACACTACTTCAACCTCAAACACACACACATACACATACACATACACATACACATACACATACACATACACATACAAAGGGATTTTAAAAGGAAAAAAGTTACCTCATTGAAAACAGAGAGAAGCGATTTCGTCATTACACAATGAACCCTTTTTTCCTTTTTTCTGTCCCCACAGCGCGGTAGTGCGTAACACCCCCTGACAGAGCTAACGCGTCTTTTTGCCGTGCGATTTTCTTTTACGCTTCTTTTTCTTTCTTTAGACTGTGTTTGTTGCGTTATTGATGTGTGGCTTGACCATCTTAAACGTTACTTACTCACTGCAGCAAATTCTCACCCCGCCGCTGCCGGCTACACGCACCCGTCTCGTTCCAGAAAGAACACAGGGGAAGCCTCCCACCCGCATCCCCTCGCATTCACCACTACCCTTTGCACCGCAAAGAAAAAGGTGAGGCTATATACATATACAAACGGTAAGAAGCAAGTCGAGCGGGGAGGCGCTCGCAGCAGCAGACGCGGAGAAACCAAAAAGACAGAAAGAAAAAGAAAAGCGAACACATCAGCACAATCGAGCAGCCTTTCTTTTTTTTTTTTGCTACCGCAAATGCGATGGCCTACGATGAAAAAACGGGATTGTCCACGTGGATGGGATGGCCGTAGACCGCAACCCCACTCTCGATGCAGGCAGTCAGCTGCTTTACCGCATCCTTGCTACCGTCCAGCTCATACAGCTCCACCAGCTCGTCCGTGAAGATGTCAGAGAAGTACTTCATGTAATCATCTCGGACCTGCTGCACGGCCGTGACAACGTCGCTCGTCGCGCCTTGCTTAGGGGCAATGTTTGCCATCGCGTTTTGCGGTGACACTTCGAGCTCGTTAACGCACTGACACGAAAGCCAAAAGACGCTTAATTATCTTTTTTGTTGTTGTTGTTCCCTCTGCGGCCAGTGTACGTATTGTGAGAACAACGCAAAGACGCACTTCCGCAGGAAGGGAGAAAGAGCAGAGGAGGGAGAGAAGTGACAGCAATGTCAACCGAAAGTGTGAGAGTGAGCAGCAGCGACACAGCTACAAAAGAGAGGCACCCGCTTGAGGGACGTGCGCCGCAGCAAGGGTTCCTTCAACACACAAAAAGAGCTGAACCGTTGCGTCCATCTACTTCTCGGTGAGTGGTAAGAGCGCTGTCCATCGAAAGGGTGTACCCTCTATCATGCGAAATGGCACCTTTTTTCTTTCACAGAACCGTTTTGCTGCTGTAGAGGATAGGAAGCTCGTTCGTATGTTTGTTTTTGCTGATGTTCGTCCTCCTTTTCCCTCTCGCCACTCCTCTTCGTCTTTTGTTCCAGCCTCCCTCAAATCGCCTGAGCAGAACCAAATGTGCCACTTAAAACCCGTGTAAAGACCCACACACACACACACACACACACACACACACACACACACACACACACACACACACACACACACACACACACACAGGCGAGCTCATCCCGTGTGCAGCTCCACCACTCCCCGCAGCATCACCGCCGTGTCAAGCTGAAATTCCACAAAGTTGTGAAACTTGCATTTACTGCGGTTCACCGACAGCTGCGACGTCCGCCGCTTCTCCATCAGAGCCTCGTTCTCGCTCTGCCAAGCGGAGAAGGAGGCGAACATTTTACCGGCGTACACCGCAGAAGTGTCGCTCGCCGTTGCCACCGTGATGTGCAGCGGGCATCCCTCGATGCCTTCCGCACCTCGTGAAAGGCTCCCCTGCATTGTGGAGCCATCGCTGAGCTCCACGCCGAAGCAAACCGCGTGGCGGTCCAGCAGCAACGTCGTCGCGCGCACCATGACCTCCTGGCCAAGTTGAAGTCCGACGGAAGACAAGTACGCCTGAAGTTCTTCGTCTGATAAAGACAGCTCTGCAGCTCCGCCGTGCAGCAACGTCACGTGTGGTGTCGTTGCCGCCTTCTCGAAGCGCTCCCCCAGCGCTCGTGTTACGCCGGTCAGCGCTGCCGACTCTCGGCCCTGGAGGAGCCACCCACGTAGCCACTTCAGGTGTCCCCGCACCACCGTACCAGTGATGGGGACAGGCGAGGTGGTCGCCGTCGCGGACGCCTTTGCACCCCACAGTGTTGTCGTCACGTGGCGCAGGAGTCGCCGCCCCACCACCACCAGCGAGTTCGCCGGCGACTCATCAACAACAAGCGCGGGGGCAAGCGCTGCACAAAGCACCTGTGCCACCATCTGCATCAGGTACTCAGCAGAGCGGCTGGTGAGCCGCACACGCAGCGTATGTAGCTCGGCTGCACGACCGTTGACATTTCCCCCTGCTTCCAGACACGCGGCGGCGTTCTCCAGCAGTGCGGCTGTGCCCTCCGGCAGGTCAAGCAGGCCCCGCAGCAGCGTGATGTGACTCTGCTGCAACTCCCCTCGCGCAGAGGCCACCGTCAACACACGTGGTGGTGACGCCGCCGTCTCTGAAACATCGTCCTGGGCTGCACCTGATTGGATATGTCGACGTGCTTTCAGCAACTCCGTGAGGCGCTCTTGCACCCCACTGGCAGCCTCGGTGGGGCTCTGCGCGTTTGTGTCGACGTACCAGCAGAGCTCTTCCGCACACGGCGGCTGAAACTTTTTGCGCACCGTGTACAGCGCGTGCTGTGCCTCGGCAGCGTTGCGCAGAACCTCGTGGTTGTCGCGGTGCCCGGCCCGCTCCGCGATGACCGCCGCGTCGATGCAGTCCACGTGCAAAACCTGATAACCGTCCAAGGAGGCAGGGAAGCATCGTCGCCACACCTGCCGACTCGCCCGAGTAGCGTTGCACGCGTCGAAGATCAGCAAGCCGCGCTCCTGCGTCTCTTGACAAAATCGCACCACATCACGCATTTCACGACATAACTCGTCGTGCACCATCGCACGCAGCCGACGCTGCTTGTGTTTGCTGCTGCTGTCGTCGATGCCATGCTGTTGTGCCACGTCGCGGCTCACGGCATCGCGGCTCACATGTACGACAAACTCCACCAGAAGTGGCATCCCTCGCACGTCTGTTGACAAGGTCTGCACCAACGCCTTCGAAATCGTCGTCTTGCCAGCACCAGGCAGTCCGCACAGCACGAGGACGGTAAGGGGACAGTGACTGCGGGGGTTTGCCGAGCGAGCAGATATCGCCTGCAGCTGTGCAAGGGCGTGGCCAACGGTGTCGACAGCGTTGCGGTGACGCACTCGTGCTTTTGCCTGCACCGACGCCTCAAATTCACCGCTGAGCCGCCATACCCCATGCTTTGTCAGCCTGCCACGTAAGCTCTCCACGGAGATGTGGGAGGGGCAGAGCCAGCCCAACAGTCCGTGGTGGTAGAGGTACGTCGGCGGCCTCGAGTCGCCGATCACGAGGGAGCGAAACGCACGCAGGACGATGTAGCGGGGCGTCTTGAGTTTTAAGCGAATGGGATAACACCAGGAAAAAGTAGAGGAGGATGCAGCCGGCGTTGCCTCCTCCTCTGGCTTTCCATTGACTTCAATCAGAACCACAAACCCTTCTGCAAGCACAGGACAGTTTGTGAAGGGCGGGTAGACGCTGTGCCACGGCTCAACTGCCTTTAGCACCTCCTGCAACGCAGCGCCATCCTGCAACGCGACGGCAGGAACACACCTGACACCCCATCGGCTTGCGATTGCCGGCATTGCAGTGAAGGCGGCACTCTGCTCTCGCAGCTCTGCTCGCTTCTGCACCGCGATCAGTACCAGCTGCTGATCAAACATGTCCTCCTCCAGCACGGGGTGCTGATAATCCTCGGTACGTCGGATGCATTCAAAAGAAGCGCATGCCCCCCATGTGAATAAATCAGCTGCCATCTGCGCACGCTGTGCACCGCCTGCCTTTGCCAGCAGCTCACGCGCTGCCTGAGCGTGTGGGCCAACCAGTGCGTGTTTACTCATCACCTCTAGATGCAGCCCATCCAGCGAGAACACCGTGACGACGAAGCCGGCCATCTTCCGCACTGCCCACACACGGTAGGCTTTCTCCCTCCACAGAGCCTCCTCGCTCATCCACCCATCGCTCACCTCGCCCATGTCGAAGAACTTGTTGATGCCGCGACACACAATGGCGCCGGTGTCTGCCTCTATCAGCAGCGACCGCGCACCACACGGCAGGTTCTTCACGTCACCCTGAGACGCATCCTTAAAACTAACGGAAACAGCTGGATGCCCGTCAGAGAGCTCGACTGCCGACGTGGTGGCGCGTCCGTGCGTCACGTACGCCTCCAGCGCCTGCGTGCGTACGTGGGTCGAAGTCGGTGTGGCGAGCTCGCAACTAAACCAGCATTCACTCTTTAGCGCGTCCATGCGCCGTTAAAAGAGATGAACGCACCCTCTAAAGTAGCGTGTTAGTTTTTTTAGTTGTTGTTATACCGGCACACACGAGGAAGGGGAGAAACGAGGGAGAAGAAGGAAAGGTGGCGAGGGTGAGGGGAGTCGAGTTGACAGAAGGGGGGGGGAGCGCCCACCAGCGGCGTGGGAACACAAACTGAAGTCGCATCTTTGCGTTCCGCTTTTGTTGTTTTGTTTGTTTGTTTGTTTGCTGTTGTTGTTTTGCTTGTCTCTCTCCCTCTTTCCCACTTGTGCAATCCTGCCACTTCCCTTCCGTGCACCGCACACACCCCATCCACACTCACTCTTAGGGAGAAACCAATAGCAGTCTCAAGAAAATACGTATCCGACAGTGCAGGGACGTGTCTGCGTGGCATACATACCGTCGCCGCAACAACAGTCGAAGAACACAGTGGATCAAGCTGGACAAGCACATGGAAGTACAGCACTGGAGAGAGAGCGAATGAGATCAGGCACACGTGTTATGTCTGTAGGCTGATGCAGCCTTTGATGAATTCTAAAGCAACGTCTATTGTAACGAAAGAGAGGGAGAAAAGTAAGAAGAGAGGACATACGGCCACCGCATCGACCAGGTGATAGCGTGCGCCACAGCCCACATTTCACGTGGGACACGGGCGGCCTCAGCTGTACTCAGACAATCAACGCACCACCTGATACGTGGTGGTAGAGGAAGGCGCCGTGCCAGCTTGAGTGTAGGCGCCGTCATCGATGCACGTCACCTGCTCACTCACAAAGGTTGACATCGTAGTAAAGTGGGTGTCGTGCATGTTTGCCTCCTCCTCCTCCTCCATTGTGGCAGGGCAGCGTACGCGGGCGGGTCGAGCACGTGGGGCGCAGATGGAGGCGATCATCGCCATCGACGCTTTGGATAAAATCTCCTTCAGAAAGGGGGTGCTGCTGTCCCTTGCCCCATTGGTCAACAACAGCACCACACTGTCGAGCTTTCCAGCCGCCGCGGCAAATTGCAGAGCCGTCGCTTTCATTCCAAGGCCCAACACAAAGGTCTCGCCTGCCCGCTTTAGCCCCCATTTCCGACGCCGATACTGCACGTAGCCGGTAGAGGTGAGCATCCCATCAAACTTCTTCGACGTGATGACGTGATATAGCTGCCGCGGCGTGCCGAAGTACGCAGTGGTCCACACGGTGGCTTTGCTCAAGTCCTCCTCCTCGCCCAGCTTCACCAGCACATCGCCGGCACCTTCGGTGGCACTGGGCAGCACAACGCTAACGGGCAGGGGCGAGATACCAGCCCTGCCGGCCCCTACAGCGTCAAGACGCACACCCGCCATCCGCCTTGCCTCGATCTTGAGGTAATTCTTGGCCACCTCGAGCTGGTCGTGCAAAAACTGCAGCCGCTGTGCCTCTGCTGCTTCGTAGTACGCACTCGTCCTCCTCGCCGGCACCCTCGGCACGAGCGGGGGTCGCAGAAGATCCAGCGGCGCTCCGCTGTACCGCGCACCACCAAAGATAACGTACTCCGGTGGAAGCGTGGGCGGCAGCGAAGCCAGTACATCCGCCTCGCACCACTGCAGCAGCGATGGAGCCGATAAGAGCTGAGGCACCTTCATCCCCGCCAAAGGAAACTTCAGCTCCGGCTTCGCCATGACAGTAGCGTTGAACAGCGTCACCGGGTACAGCCACGCACTGTAGTCAGGGATGTCTCGTTCCACCTCCTGCACCACCACCGATGCAGCAGCCGGAGTTGTTGGTGCCTCCTCCTCCGTCGCATACAGCGTCGGCGCGGGCGCAGAAAGCGGGCGAGGAAAGCCCACCGGAGCCGGAAGCGTAGGGATGGGGAGGGGGAGCGGTTCGGGCAGTGCAATAGTCACAGCTGTTGGTGCAGTAGATACTGTGTGCAGCGCAGGAAGAGGAGCTTTTTCCGGTACCACGACCGCGGCGGGTACAACGGGTGCTGATGTCGATGGAGACGGTGGTGAAGGCGCAGTGGGTGGTGCTACGGGCACAGGTAGAGAAGGAATCGACAGTGACGCAGACCGGGGTAAGGTTGGCAGCTGCGGTACAGGAACGGGAGGATTACTCGCTGCTGGTGCGGTGTTGTGCGGCAGTGGAGGGACGACTAGCGTTGCGGTGGTGGACGTCGCGGGCGATACGTGGTGAGCGCCAACACTCGCGACAACGGGAGCAGCACCACGTAGCGTCGATGACAGTGGACTGGGCTTGGACAGAGCGGGGACAGGTGGTGTCTGGACAACAGGCGTGGCAGCTGAAGACGTTGGCGTGCGTGCAGCTGAAGTGGTGACGGTGAAACTCGGTAGCGTTGCGCTGGCAAGAGGCACCGCCGTGGGGCCATGGAGGCGCATGACGGAAGGAACAGCACCTGTGGTAGCACTGGCCGCCGTCACGGTTGCGGAGGCGCTGCTGCTGCCAGGGCCGCCCGGGGTCGGGACGGTAGGCGTCGCGATCGACGGCGTGGACGTGCGGAGGGCACTGGAAAGCGGCGTCGGTATAGACGGTGTTGCGGTTGGCGCCTTGTCATCCTCCCCGGGTAAGGAGAAGGTGACGGTCTTCGTGGTGGAGGATCGGGTGACGCTCGCCGGCAGAGGAGGGGGCGGGGTGTGCACGGAGGTGAGGGGGGGTGGCGACGGAGTGCTGACCTGCATCCACGGCGCCGAACTATTCGACGCCGAAGCAGCGGTGACCGGCAGCGGCATGGCCGGTGTGTCGCCGGATGACGACGAGGAGGAAGAGGAAGAAGCAGTGGCGCTCACTCCTACAAACGACACAGGAAGAGGTGGTGGTGGTGCTGCTGGCGGAGCAGGGGCTGTGGTGTTGATGGACGCAGACGGCCATGCAGTAGTCACCGCAAAGGCAGGTGAGGGAGTAGCGAAGGCACCAATCGGCTGCGGGGCTGGTACAGAGGCAGGGACAGCAACAGGACGAGGGACGGTAGGCACGTATGAGGAAGACGAGGTCAACGTGGCGGCAGTGTGTAGAGGAGAGGAAGCGAGTGGCACAGGCACAGGCACAGGAGAGGGCGTGAGGTGTGGTGCAGCTATTGCTCGACTAGGTACGCTGACAGTGACTGGCTTCGCAAGCGCCGGTACAGGAACGGGAATAGGGAGGCCGCTATGGCCTGTGTACATGGCTCGCAGGCCGCAATGCGCAGCAGCACTAGTCTTCTATGAAGGGTCTATCTAGCGTGCTTTTTGCGTGGGCTAAAGAAAAAAAGGTCCAAAACAAAAAGGTGTGTAGCGCACGCAACGGCGGACAATCCGGTGTCGCCTGACCAAAAAGATGATGAAAAGAGCCAGCAAGGAAGCCCTCGAGATGCGGAGGAGAAAAGGGGAGGTGGAAAAGCGGTCGGCAAATTACCAGTGATGTATGCACATGTGTGTGTGTGTGTGTGTATGTAAGTGTATATAAATGACTGGGTGATACAGAGAGAAGGGTTGCGCGTGGGGCAATGCCAAGCATCGATGAAGGGGTTGGCGCTGATCCCAATTAGAGATGACGCGTAGTAGAGAACTCGAAAGAGCCCCACCACCATCACGAGGCACACACATGTGACACTCATTTTCCTTCTTGCTTCAGTTCCTTTTCTATCTTCTTCTTTTCTTTCATCATTGTTGTTCGAAGAAAGCACCCCAACGGAGCTCTCTTTCAGCTCAACCCAAACTCCCACGATATAAGGCAGCAGCGGCATCTAAACAGGGTCCGAAGACGCCTTCCGCTTTCCTTTCGTCACTGGTGGAGCCTTATCGGCTAGGCGCAGAATAAACTCATATTCCTCGGCTGTGACGGGCTGCACACTCAGCCGTGCCTGTGTGAAGAGAGCCATTTTCTGCAGCTCTTTGCACATCTTCATCTCTTGCAGTGTTACCACCCGCTCCAGCTTGGCAACAAACCGCACATCCACCATCTGCCACGGGTTTTTCACAGCAGTCGCCTTCGGGTCGAAGTACTCCGAGGCCTTCTCGAGTGCAGTGTAGTCGTCGTAGGCCAGATGAGCCACCTCAGCAAGCCCCGCCACGCCGGGCTCCTTGGTGTTGCTGTGGTAGAAGAGAATCTTGTCGCCGACCGCCATCGCACGCATGTTGTTGCGTGCAGCGTAGTTGCGCACGCCATCCCAAGGTGCAGTCTTCTCCTTTGCAAGCTGGTCGATCGAAAACTTGTTTGGTTCTGACTTCATGAGCCAGTAGTGAACATCCGCGGGGCGGATGCGCTTTCGACTCATCTTTCCTTCTACTATTTTCCCTCCTTACTACAGCCTAGCTCGTCTGCTGAGGTTCCCTGTGCTACTAGCAGGAGTATTGTGGTAGCAGAAGTGAGGCTCACGAAGGTGATGTGCCGTAGGAACTGCAGGCCTCGCCACAGCGCAGACTGAGCACAGTTTTTGAGATTGGGCGAGCGGTGGTTCGCTTCGGGTGCTCTTTGGAAAGAGGTTAAGAGAGTAGGCAGATTTCGCATTGGTTTGAAGTGGGGCAAAGACGATCGGATAACAGGCATCTGGAATCACACAACCGGAGGCAAAAAGTGTGTGTGTGTGTGTGTGTGTTGTTTGGCCTCGATGTACCGCATGGGAGAAGAAGGGAGGGAGGGCTCTTCAAAGGAGACAGGCTTTCCGTTTTAGCACTGACGTCATATACAGATGAGCGCTGGGAAGCAAAGAAGGAGTGCATGGCGGTATTCGTAAAAAGAAGCGCAACGAGTCAATCAAACGAGTACAAACATCACTTTAAGCACACACACACACACACACTCACCCTCCCCTCCCTACACACTCTCCCACACACATACACACAGTAAGAGATTGCAAGCAGGTCAACAACCTTACGCACAAAAAGAACAAGCGGGGGAAGAACCAACGCGGTTGATTGTCGCCAGCATACGTTACGGCTGTGACGCCTCGTCAAAGTCACCATCGTCGAACCACTCGTCTTCCTCCTCAATACGGATGGGGCTAACCTCCTCCATCATGGGCATGGCCGTTAACGCGTTCTGCGGCACCTGTTCCAGACGCGGCTCCACATCCTGATGGAAGTGGACATCGGCATCCCGCTGCATCGCAATTTGCTGCGCAGAGGAGACGTTCTGCCGTCGACGGTCTGATGCACGCGACACCTTCGCGACACGCCGCGCCCTCGCCCTCTTATCGCGATGCTCCGCGCTGCTGCGGGCGTACTCCAGCATACGGCGCAGCGTGGCGATCTTCGCCGTGCGCAGCTGGATGTGCGTGTTGCCGGAGATGCCGCTCACGTCCAGGCCTTCATAGAGAGCATAGATGCGCAGGATTTCGCGGCTGTCCGCAGTGGACATGCCTGCACACGCCTTTTTCACCTCCACCGGCGGCACTGGAGCCACGCGCAGCTCTTTTACAAAGCGGTCCTCCATCAGCACCTCCATCATCCGAGCCAGCTTTGAGATCGGTGCCTGTATGCCGTTGTAAACATAGCAGTTGCTCACGACACTCCGCATATCGGACATGAAGTCTTCGGCAGACTTGTACTCATAGCGCTGCAACTTGCGCTGGATGAGTTCCCAGTACATGGGACGCGCCACGTGTTGCCCGTAGTCGGGTAGACTGGATGGATTCTTGAGAAACACACCATCGCTGTCAAGCTCTGCGACGCTCTCCATTATACGCCGGCAATCCTCGTAAAATTGCACATCAAGGAAGTGGTAAATCTCATCGCGACGTCGCTTAAGACGGAGGCGCAGCTCCTCCACCTGCCGCTGCTCAGACGACGTCATCAACACTCTTAAGGTCGCAATGCAGAAGTCCCGAGCCGACCCGTGCGCATTCCATTTGCTGCCGCCGCAAAGACACGGCGGTGTAGATTGAATGGGTTTCTTTTCTGCGTCTCCGTGTGCGCTGCTGCGACGCGAGGTCTGCGAGAGAAATAAATAAAATGAGACAAAAGGGATGTAGAAGAGAAAGAGATGTGAAGCGGTGCAAGCGGAGAGGCAGACAACAGAAACGCAAAGAAGGAAGGAGTGAGACTACAAAAAAAAAAAAACCGAGTGAGGTGAGAGTGGAAGTTGACAGCCAGTCACTCTTTTTTTGTCTGTCTCTCCTCCTGTATCTTCTGGTGCTCCCTCGCTGCCCCATGCCGACAGATGCAGCTCAGCGCACAGCACAGTAGTTCTGATCGCTGATCCACAACCCCACTTAGCAGACGTGTGTGAAGCCGCCATCCTGACAGACGACAGCCTTCAGGTAAAACCACCTCCCTCTCCTCCTCCTCTTCCTCCTTTTTTTTCTGGTTACAGGGGAATCGACGACACTTTTTCGTTTTGCTGACATCTGCCTTACCTTTCTTTCAGGGTTTCATAGCGGTGTGCTCCGAGACAAGCAACTTGGCCCCGGAAGCACGATGTGCACTCAGACCTGCGCCATCGGTGCAGCAGAGAGAGGGAAGACACAATGTGCTCACGCGCGTTTCGCAGCTCTGGCATTTAAGAGGTGCCATCGAGACTCTGCTGCGCACTTGGAAGCACCGACTGCACAGCAACATAAAGACAAAAGAGAGCAATTAACGAAATGAAATAGTCCTTTGCCTGGCTAAGAACCGCCCAGAGAGGAAACCTGCGGTACGGGCTGTATGGTAATGGCAGCGCTCCACCGCTGCCGGCCTCCCAGTGATTCGGGTAGAGGAACATGGTGGCGTACCACACGTCACCGTCCACCTGTCTATTGCTAAGTCCGTTAGCGTCCTCGGGCTGGAGATAGTCCATCAGTGCCGAAGCGACCCGCGACGCTCGACGGTGCACACTACTGTTCTCAAAGTAGGACATGTGCAGCTTAATGTCAGTGTACGGAAGCGTGGATCAGTGGATAACCAGCGAGATGAACGCCGGAGTTGATGCAGCCAATCGCAAGCCCCTGCTTCTATCTCCCAGCGCAAATCTCGGCAGGGGAGAGGGAGTACGAGGGGGGGAGAGAACAACGAAGAAACGAAAAGATAGATAAGACGTTGACAAACAGAGACGGAGCACGAAAAAGTGCAGAATGGTACTGCACTTCCCCATCAAGCAACGCAGCTGACCTCAAGGGGAGTGTTCCACGGAAGAGGCAACCACACAGAAGTCGAGTGGCATGTCGTCACCTCAAGGGGTAAACCGACACACAATCGGACAAGAAGAAGCCTTCACACGCCGCACGACACCTTTCGCTGTATCGCAAAAGAAGAAAAAAAAGGGCGTTGAGACAACCAACAACGAAAACAACGAAAGCGAACACGCGAGGAAAGACGAAGTGCGGTTGCAGAAAACTCTCCCTGAGCAGAATTCATCAAACAATCAATAAGCGGTTGAGTCGCTCGGCTGTGTTCAATTGTGTTTTTCTGTTGTTAACGCGAGAAGCCACGTGGACACGCCGACGTCGACAGTCCTGCACTCTCTCGTTCTCTTTTCTTAGATACAAATACGGCAAAATAACACAGAAGAAAACGTGGACGAAGGCACACACAAGACAAACCCTCAAAGGAAAAAAAAACAGCACAACACTGCAGCTGACATGACACCTCTATGTTTAAAAACAACACACAAACCTCAATAAGAAAGAAAAGGCACGTGGAGTCATGGCGAGGCGGAGAGCTCCGCCTCCATAACGGACGGTGCAGCACGCGAACAAAGCCACCACAGCTGCCCTTATCCAGCGGTTGTCGTGTGCGGCGCTTCTTCTCTTCTTTTGCCGTTCCGCTTTTGTGTCCATCCCACGAACCTCTCCGCTTTGCGACGTGCTTACAATGAGTGGGTGTGCGTGTAAGTGTGTGTGTGGGGGGGGAGCGTAGTGACGCTGCCTGGTTCTTCAGATGTTTCATTCAGTGAAGTAGGACGAAGGGATATATCTCGAATAGACAGATTCTTCCTCGGTGCGGAGGGCTTCTAGTAGGACCAGAACAAGATCAAGCGTGTGCGTGTGTGGGTGTGTCACGTTTATTAGTACGGCATCCCTCTCGCAACAACGTTGTTCGCCTTCGTCAGCAAGTCATCTGCCTTCTTCACCGCCGCCTGCTCATCGACTGAGCCCACGTTGTTCGCTGCACGCTGAATCGCTTCGCGCACCGACGCCATGGCGTTTGTGATGAGCCACTGCTGCACGGAGCCGCGGCGGGCGAGATCTGCCAGGCACAGCAGCACCGTCGCGTACGCACATACGAGGTAGCCCGTCGTCACGCCGGCTTGCACAAAAGGCTCGCACGCAACGCCGACGTCATCCTTGCCGCTCAGCACGCCCTCGTAGGTGAGGAAGAGCACCTTTGGGTCCACGCCGAGGCCCACGAGCAGCCGCACCACCTCCGATGATCCCGCCGGCGTGGAACGAAACGAGCGCGCCTCCAGCGTGCGCACCACGTACGACAGCGGAAAGCAGCTGGTACGACTCCCGTAGCGCTCAATGAGCCGCCTCGTTATGTTCTCCACCGTGTCGTTACGGTTCTCGAAGGCGCACCCGATACACGTGGCGTACGCGGCAGGGTCCGTCACATTCGAATACAGCAGGGCGTCCAGCTGCACCTCAGCACCACCCAGCGTCTGGTACATTCCGCCAATCTGAAGCAGCTCGTTTGCCGACGCAACGTAGCTGCAGAGAAACTCGATGTGCTGCACAGCCACCTCGCGTTCCGTCACGACCTGCCCCTCCAGCTGCAGCCGGTGGTCCAAGCTGGCGTTGCCGGAGGAGAGGAAGGAGGCAACGATGTGATACAGCCTCTGCTGCGCCTCCAACAAGCCCAGCTGCTGCTCCACCTGTTGCCGCTGGTCCGACTGGCACTTTTTGGCGCACTCGAGACCTTCACGGAGACAGCGGATGCGGTACGGCAGGCGGTCTGCCACCGGGACCTCGGAGGGTGGAGACTGCGCCATGACGAAGCACTGCTGCATCGCCGCCTTGTAATCGCCTTGAACGTGGGCAAGGTAATGTGCGTACTCCTCGGCCAGTGCACCGGCGTTGCGACGCAGGTAGCTGGCCAGAAAAGGGGAGCGCGCAGCCACCAGCGTCTCGCGCAGCGCGCGTGCGGTGGCCCGGTCATCTCGGGCAGCGCAAAGCCAGTCAAAGAGGAAGCAGTGGGCGTACTCGTCTGAGGGCTCGATCTGCCAGATGGTGCCGGAGCGGCGCGGGCCACCGAGGAGGTCGTCCACGACACTGCGGTGATTTAGCCAGGCAGACTCCAGCGTGGACACGACGAGTTCCATCACCTGCATCTTGGTTTGGTGAACCGCGTGTGCACTGCTATTTTGCAGTCGCTCGCTTGACTGTCCGTTACCTTCCGAGAGAAAAACGTTCAGCGCCGTGTTGTTCGGATCGAGTTGAGCCGCCGCATGCAGCAGCAGTTCCACCGCCACATTCTCGCGCTTCAGGCTGCTGAGCTGCTCGCAGATACTCTGCAGTGCACCGGATGGCCAGAAGAGGGCTGCCTTGGCACCAACCTCGGCCGCCCATTGGAGCACCTGCGACTCTGTATAGGACTGCAGCGACTCGCCACGTGTAAGGGCGTCCATCTCGCTGCGCAGGCGGTACGCCTGGGTGTTGATCCCCCCAAAGAAGTAGGGGCACCGCTGCTGCAGCAGTGTGAAGGAGGCGACGCGGTCAGTCGCGCTCAAGCTGACACCGTCCTGGGAATCGAGCATGATTTGGCTTAGATACCGGCCCAGTCGCTGCGCCACAGCCGCGTCGCGCATCACCTGCGCAAACGTGACGGCGGCGTCCTCGGCGTGTAGCGGGATCCACCGCACACGCTGCAGCAACGTAGCCGCCTGCAGCGCCTTGTGCGCCAGCTCGTAGCAGCTGTACAGCATAGCGGCGTGCAGACGTTTGACATCGTCGGAGCGCAGGCTGCGGCCGCGCGGTACAACGACGACCACCTGGTCTTGCTGCCACTCGTGCGGCATGTCGATGGTGCGCTGCTGCTCCGTGATGTAGCCGATAGAAAGACTGTCGAGGTACTGAATGAGCTTCGTTAGCACGGCCGCCGCGGATGCGACGCTGATCGGTGGTGCTCTACTCACCGCAACGTCCCACAAAAGGCTCAGCGAGCGTGCGATGAACGTGGCGAGGCCGGTGGCGAACGGAGACATGAGCACGATCATCTGCTGCTCATCCACGTCGACGCCGGCGCCTGTGGAGGTGGTCTGTGTAGCGGGCAGCTGCATACCGCGCAGGATGTCCTTTGCCTTGCGCTGCGCCTCCACACTGTCACCCATGCGGAGGCGCCGGCCGAGTTCGCCAAGGGGGATGCCGTCATCGCCGCTGCTCACGAGGGCATCGTCGTTGCCAAACGATCGTGGGATGTTGGAGCCGGTGTGGAGGGCACCGATGGCGACCTGAAGCAGCATCGCTGCATAGTCGGTGGCATTGTAGACGGCGGTGAAGCGGCTTAGCAAAGCGTCGCGGCCCTCACCACTGGCGCTGGAGAGGATGAGGTACAGTGTGTCCACCGGGCGGGCCTGGACGTAGAGAGAGAGACCGTGGCGGTGCACGATGATGTACGTCGGGGCATCGCAGCAGATTTGCGCGCACAAGTCATTGAGTTTCTGCGGGGCACGGCCCGGCAGTCTGTCGATGGCGTCGACGCGTACGATGCGTGAAGAGGGGCCACTGAAGGACGTGACAATGTCGCGCGCGTTTTGGTGAGGCGCCATGATCGCCGGTGGCGACGTCGCAGCCATCACCTCGTCGGAGGTGCGATCGTCGTTGGGGTCGCTGAAGGCGGTCAGCACAGCCGACGTGGCGCCGAAGCACACGCTCACCTCCTTCCCTGGGGTGAGGTAAGAAGGCGTGTGGGATTGCAGAATGAGCTCCGCTGAGTAGACGGAGTCAAAGGGGTTGACGTAGCGGTAGCGGAATTGGTCGCCGTTGAGCGCGGTCGCCATCAGCCGGCACCCCTGTGCGTCGGGATCGATGACGAACACCCGCACCAGCGGCGCCGCTTCCCCCTGCGAGGACAGCCGAGAGCCGCCTTGCCGGTCGGGTTGGTGCCGCAGGGAGAGAATGTGCCGCATTCCGCCGGCGGGGTTGATGCGCCACAGTGCAATAGTGCTCTTCTCGCTCAGCGTGACGAGGACGCCGTCCTGCTCATCGATGGCGAGGTCGATGAGGCCGCCATGCACGCCGCCCATCCACGTCTCCCACACCGTGGTGACGGCCGACGCAAGCTGGCCCACGACTGGGGTGCTGGAAAACCAGCTCGTGTAGCTTACCAGGCGGATCTTGGGGGTGAGAGGGGTGTTTTCGCGCATGTAGTGCACCTCGTACACGTGGCCGTCCGCACCAGCACAGAAGACTCTGCCATCGGCACCGGTTACTTTCGTGATGACGACGTTGGTGGAACAGCTGTAGCCCAAGTTCACCACCTTCATCTCCGCCACATCGTCTTCGCCCACGACGCAGAGGCCCAGCAGGAAAAGCGCGTTTGTGGTGGCAACAGGGAGGATGTACGTTACGTGAGGCTGGAAGGCACCCGCAGTCGGACGCACCGGAGTGCCAACCACGGTGATCAACTCGGGTATCTCGTCATACACGCAGAACTCACGACCACCCTGGTAGTCCCACAGCACTAGCTGATTATCGACGGTAAACCACGCCCGCGACACGCCCACAAAGACGCCGATGAGAGAAGAGTAGCGAACCGTCTTCCAAAGAGACAGGAGCGCCTCTGGCCACGCGACTCCGCCAACAGGGAAGAAGTCAGGAACGGTGAAAGTCGTGTCGCGCGTGTTGAGTGCGTACGAGTTGGAGCGGACAAAGCCGATGGAATGGGGGTTGGCGTGGCGTCCCAAGGCCGCGCTGGCCAGCACCGCGCTGACAACCTCCTCCAAGGCCGGGGCCGTCCTCTTCGCATCGGAAAATGCCGGCTGCATTACTAGAAAGAAACAAACAACAGAAAAGGAGCGTTAAAAAGCGCACAAAGAGAGGGTGAAGAGCACGACGGTGCGCGCTGCGTTTCTACACGGTGGCCTCTCTAAAGCTGAGATGCGGCAACACGCAGCCAGAGAGAGAGGGCAGAGGAGGAAGGAAGAAACGACAACACACGAAAACAAAAAGCAGCGGAAGGAGGGGGGAGACGATGGTAGCGAAGCAGCAGGACGCGACTCTTTCATCTTAGCTTCCTTCGCTGATCGCTTTCAAAGCTTGTCGGACAAAGAGTGCAGTCACGACGTGATGTTCTACAAGCAGTGTCCGGCTGTCGTGATCTAACTTGGAGGGGAGGAAGCACATCGCACGCACCAGTGTTGGCAAGAAAGCCCAACAAGCAAAACAGCACGGAAAGGACACACACACACAGAGAGAGAGAGATGTAGAACGCAAGGCAACGCTCGCGAGCAGCGGCACCAGCAAACCATCACATCAGCACTTCTGGGGGGTTTATTTCCTCGAAGGTCGAGAAGATAAGCGAGAAAAAGAGACAAGAAGCTCAGAGAGTGTGTACGCCTGTGCAATCTACTTTAAAAGGAAGACAAAAAAAATGTGTACGAAAGATAGGCAAAGACGAGCAAATCTAAGTAGGCCAGTCCGCACACGCACATCTGCAGACACAGCCTTGTAATCACGCCGACATTCAAAAAAGCAGCAAAGCACCTTCCATCTAAGGGTCCCATGAGAAGCACCAGAGACGCCAGAGAGAAAGAGGAGAAGTGTGCCCGTGCAATGCGTGTACAGCAGCAGAGCAGCAAAAGGAGGAAGGTTGAAGGAGGACCGAAGCGGGGTAGTCGAAGACCAGGGGAGCGAAGCACCGTCGTTACGCAAATTGTCCAGTTACTGTCCTCCTTAACAGCAGGAAGCGCTAGGTAACGAAAAGCCAAGCCTTGCCGTCAAAGGAAACACGAGCTGCTGCACACGAGCTCGTCCCCGCTGGTTTTTTGACCGCATTAGAAAAAAAAAAAACGCTTAACGCAGGAGGACTTTTTCCAGGCCGCCGCATCTGTGTGCATTTGTGTGTGTGCTTGTGGGTGTGTCTGAAGTTTTAGTCCGAGTCGAAGTCTACCTTCAAGGCACCGAAGCGGGACGGAACGCGTGGACGCGCGGCTTCTGCAGCGGCAGTCGTAGCCGGTGAGGCAACAGTGGCACTGACGTTTGACTCCCTACTCAGCTTCTCCCTTTCAAAGCTGCCCCTACCTGCTCCACCTTCACTGGCAGCGTCGACAACGCGAAACCTTATGCTGCTCTCGCCAACACCGTGCAGCGACTTGCTGTCCCGCAGCACAGCGGACAAGTTCAGCGAGCTCTTCTCCAACGACCGCGCAGACGGCGGCCCACGCGCCGGCGGGGGAGGGACTGCAACTGGGGTGTTCACACCACTCACACTACGCCGCGTTGCCGAGGCTGGCACGGAAACAGCGGGTGTGTTGGTCTGAATCTTCCGTGCAGGCGGACGCGGTGGTACGGCGAGGCCAGGTTGTGGCATCAACGGCACCTTGGAAGGCGGCAACGACGGTGCGGCAGCCTTCTTCGGAGCGACAGGGGGAGGCAGTGTTGCCTGCGCCTTCGCCTCCTCCTCCATTGCGACGCTGTCCTCGCCGTCGGACCTGGCCCCGTCGGTTTGAAACACGACAGAGTCAGAGCTGGTGGAGCTGTTGACCGTGAGGTTGGCGAAGAGTTTGCTTTTCGGGTTTGGGGTTGGTGTCGGCGGCTCAGTCGGCTTCGTGGCTTCGGCATTGGCATCGGCACTCTCCTTGTTGGATGGTTCCGCGGAGATGAACTCGATGTTGGAGTTCGACCTCACCACCGTCGAGGGGCGCGCGGCGGCGTCCTCGGATGCAGTCGACCGCTGCCCTTCCTCCACGGAGAAGGCAATGGAGTCGGTGCCGAGGCGTGAGAAGGCAGCCGGCAACGGTGGGACGTCTTCCACGTTGTCCAGCTGCCCAGAAGCGGGCGATGACGTCGCGTTTTTATTTGGCTTGCGCGAGGCGCTGCCGCTGTCCTTTGAGCCCGCCGTTGCCTTCGCGGCTGCCACCTTCAACAGCGGTTCGCCCTCAAGGCAGCTGGCGGCCCGGGGGGCGCTCGGCTCAGCACCCGATGCCATAGAGAACGCGATGGACGCAGCGGGCTTCGGCCGCATCTCGGCTGCACATGCGATTTCCTGCAGCTGCTGTTGCGTCATGGCGGAGAGCGGCGGAATTGGCCGCGAAGACAGCATAAACAGCGACTTGTACACCGTGTGCAAGAGGGGAAGGGTGTCGAACAGAAGTTCCAGAGCACCACCTACGTCGTCCTCCACCACCAGTGTCAGGGGCTTAAGGTGGCGCACGCGCAACGCTTGCAAAGGAAGTTGTACCAGTGTGCCGCGGCTGAGAAACGTCTGTGCCGTGAGCGTGGTGTGGTCGAGCTGCAGGCACACCCGCTGAAGGCCGCCTTGGGTGGTAGAGAGGTTGTGGCGCAGCTGGATGCCGCGGGTAAAGGAGACCGTGTCCACCTGCGACAGTTCAGCGGCGGAAAAGAGCCCACCAGAGGTGGAGAGTGTGCCATCAAAAAAAGTCACCTCCGGCTGGTTGGGGGGCAGCATCGGTATCACATGTCCCTCGGTCGATGCAGCCACCTGCCCTTCCAGCAAGGCAACACGACGGGCCAGTCGCGTGATCGTTCGCTGCTGTTCCTCAAGCTGCTGCTCAGCTGTGGCGTCGTAGCCGCATGACTGCTGGCCCTTGCTGAGGTCTTCCAGCGCCATGGCAACGCTTACTCTTCGCTGCCCCTGCATCCGCTGGCGCTCATCTCTGCGGAGTCGCTTGTACTCGCTGATGAGGCCGTCGTAGTCGTCCGCAGTCCGTGGGTGCAAGTCGAGCAGCCACCCGTAGCTGACAGCGAGGGCGGCGCGCTTGCCTAACGACTTGGCAATATGTCTTTCTTGCGATGTGATTGGCAAGCCATCGATTACCTCAATGCAGAGACCAATGGTGAGGAGGGCCATGAGGCGGTAGTACGGATGGGCGGCGATGGGACATCCCTGCAGGCACAATGTTCGAAGAGACGTCTGCTTGGTGAGTCCGCGAAACGACTGGATGCGGTTGTGCTGCAAGTGCAGCTCAGACAGGTAGGGATGGGTGCCGAAGTCTTCAAAGTTGGTCAGTTTGTTGCGCTGCAAGTTAATCACCAAGAAATGCTCCTCTGCCCTGTCGCTCAATCCTTCAAAGGACTCGATGCCTTGCTCTACAAAGTCGAGCCGATGGAACTCCATTCGAGCCTGCGTCGCGCGTCGTGGTGCAACTCAAACGGCAAAGCGCGTTCCGTTTTGTCTAGTGTGGCCGCACAGAACTTAAAGGGGAAGAACAAAAGCAGTAGACAAAAAAAAAGGCAGCAGGAGAGTCAGCAAAATGGCGCCCGCACCTCCCACTCATCACCCTACACAGCAAGAGTTGAGAAGAATGAAAGACAGAGAAAAAGAAGAAGAGAAAATGCTCACATCTGACTTTGCCGAAGCAGCTTTGTGCGACAGCGCAGCGCGTGGTTAAGGGGGGGGGGGGCACCGTGGGAAAGCAGTGCGGTGCGCTTCAGGTGGCGGCAGCGACGTATGACGGCCTTCGCCCTTTTTAGCATTACAGTTTAACGCAGAAGAGCACGACCTGTGTAAGTGAACTCCGTGGTGGTGGAAAGCGCAGGGGCGGGTTGGCTGCGTAAAGGCAGAGAAAAGGCCGCTCCCACAATTTGGCGTTCATCTAGCCTAATCATACGGTTGGGTGGAAGGGACTGAAGTCAGTCCCTTCCACCCATCCACCCTTCCTATTGTCGTGTGTTTGTACTTTGCACCTCTGCGTCACCTTCGCTCCAGCCCACTTCATCTCGCTACAGTGTATTACCTCTCTTTGCTTGCTTGTTTGCTTAACGCTCTTTCACCTCATGTTAGTTATCAACAAGCCTCTCATCGAGCTCACGTCGCACATCAGCACACAGTCCTACAGGGCCACCATCAAAAAGACGATCTCTTCTCCTTCCTGGACGTCTGCTGCGAAGGGTGAGCGCGTGTGAACGCGTGTAAGCGCACGGCACTTAACTTTTTTTTTTTGCCGCTCGTCCGCCGCAATCCGAGGGGTGCACCCACACGCTTTGCGTAAAACAAGAAAAAGGTGGCGGGCACGCTTACAGTAACCCTTTTGATGCTCTCTGTTGTGCGCATGGCAGTATTTGTCTGCCGCCAGCACCGCTCCTCACGTGGCCGGTTTGGTATGCATAGAAAGGAAGGCGTACAACCAGACAACAACGGAAACGAAAAGAAAACAAATACTCTATAGCTCGAAGACCACGAACCGTGCGTTCAGGCGGAGACACAAACAACAGCCAAAACCATATATTTATGTATATATATATATATATATATATATATG
>OESO01000035.1:429088-465464 GCA_900240985.1 Crithidia bombi | reverse complement strand
ATGTATATATATATATATATATATATGCCAAATCTCCAGTCCGGTGAAAGCGTAGCCCGAATCTAACAAACCAACAACAGCTCAGAACAGTCGCAGTGAATGCGAATACAAGCAACAGATGTCATTTGTGCCGCGGAGGGCGTCATGGGGGTGTTAAGCAGATCAACGCTGGCGGCACTGTGCCTACTGGCACCGAGTGAAGCGTCGACCCCCCCCCTCCCTCACCACCTCCTCCTTCGCCTATCATCTCCGCCAAGCTCGATCAATCCTCATCACGTGCCTGCCCCGGGCGGTTTTTGGGGCCGCCTGCCTGCCGCGCAACGATGATTTGGTTCACTGACAGGACTGTCAGCACCGTATCCGTGGCCAGCCTAATCGCCCACAACTTCGTTAGGTACGGCTCGATGATGCCCGCCTCCACCGCGTCCAGCGTGGTGCCGTCGTCGATGTTGACGCCCTGATGCTTCTTGCCAGCGTTGTGGTCGGCCTCCAGCTGCGTGACCATGTCCGTGCCGTTGAAGCCGCTAACCTCTGCCAGCGTGCGCGCCACCACCTCAAAACTGGAGGCAAATTTGCGCACCGCGTACTGGTCCAGGCCGGGGTTGGCCTCGGCGTAGCGCGTGAGCTCCTTCTGAAGCTCCATCTCCACCGCACCGGCGCCGGCCACCATACGCTTGTCTTTCGTCAGCGCTTTGAACACGTTCACGCCGTCGTCGATCGCACGCTCGACGTCGTCCAGCACGTTCTGCGTCGCCCCTCGCACGACAATCGTCGACAGCTTCGAGTCGTCTTTGTCCTGCGCAAAGGCTGTGACGCTCTTGCCACCGATGTCCATCACATCGACAGAGTCGCAGCTGCCCATGTCTTCCATCGTCGGCGCGTCCAGGCGCGTCAACACGCGGGCACCGACGGCAGCACACAGGCGACGCAGCTCAAACTTTGACGGCACGCGCACCGCCATCATGCCGAGGCGGTTGATGAAGTGCAAGGCGAGGTCGCCAAAGGACGAGTTGGAGACGATGAGGTTGGCGCCAGACTTGTAGATATTCTCGATGATTTCCTGCATGATCTCCTCCTCCTTGCGGGAGTACTGGATGAGGTCCTCAGCGTTTTCAATGAGCGCCGTTCCTTTCGTCTCCAGCGACGGCACGTCAACAGCGCAGCTGTACACCGCCACCTTGGCGCTCTTAATGTGCTTCAGGTTGCTCTCTGTGCTCCGGCCAATCACGAAGCCGCGCACCAGCTTGGAAGCGAGGACCGACTCGCCATCCAGCTTCACCACACGGACGTTGTCTACGTTGAAGGACCGGACATTGGACGGGCACACGTTGATGCACGCTTCCACTACCAAGTCAGCCAGAAAGCCCTCATAGCCGTACTGCTTCGAGGCTATGGAGGTGCGGATGGCATCGATCACCTGCTCCTTCAGCAGGCAGTCGTCGGCGTTTTTGCAGACCATCGTGTCCAGCAGCTCTAAGCTCTTGTTGCCAGCCTTCTTGTAGCCTTCGATGATGTCGCTGGGGTGCAGACCCATGCGAACAAGCGACTCGGCCTGCGAGAGCAGCTCCCCGCAAAGCGTCACGACAAAGTTCGTGCCGTCGCCGACTTCCTCTTGCATCGCATTGGAAGCCTGCACCAGCAGCTTCGCCGCCGGGTGCTCGACTTCGAGCTCGCGCAGTATGGTGGCGGCGTCGTGCGTTACGAAGAGCTTATTGAGGTGATTGATCACCATCTTGCACAAACCGTTCGGGCCCAGCGAGCTACGCGTGATCTTCGACAGCTCACGGCAGGCCTCGATGTTCTTGACCACCGGATCGTCCACAAAGGTGGAGCCATCCTTCAACATCGTCTGCGGACCGGTCTGCATAAACGACATTTTCCTCTTAATGTTGTCGTTGTTGGATCTAGCCCTTCAAACTTGCGTGTACGTAGAGGTGTTTTTTTCGTGAACGAGAGAGCAAGACTCTGTGCGTCGGTGAGTAGCTGTGTGTATGGATAAGCGAAATAGAGTTCTTAAAAGAAGGCAAAGGACCCCCGGGAAACAACTGTCAGTGGGGTGACGCAAAAGGAAAGAGAAAAGAGTTTATTGTCGTCGTTCGAGGAGAATGGGGACGAGAAAGACAAGCGGAGACCGAAAAGGTAATGTTGAGAACCCAGGCAAACGGCGAGACGGAGGCAACCGACAAGGAAGCGAGCCACCGGTAATGACGACAACAAAGCCAAGAAATCTCTTCCACTTCCTTCTCTTTAAACAGTTTCCTCAGGAAATTGGAAGCAGCGAAAGAACGCTCGGGTAGGCCATCCTCCACTGCCTCTGTTATTCTACACACCGTTTTGATATGTGCATCGGTGGGGGTGCTCTCTCTCTCTCTCTCCTTCCCGCGCCAAACACTATGGGATAATTCAGCGCTCGCAAAATCCCAAAGAAAAGAAAAAAACGAAAGCCAAAAAGCATTGACTCTCGTAGAACGAGAAGAGAAACCGCAAGCTCGACTCCGGTCCTTCCATACCTCTGTATCCGCGTGGGAAAGCGAGAGTGGCTGTGTGTGTTTATGTGTGATCGGTGTTCTTCACGTTAAGCGAGCACTTAAAGTGTTACAGGCTTTTTACAACTGTCCCTTACCATTCCCCTCTCTCCATCTGCTCGCCTCTCTTGACCAACACTCAGGTAAAGACGAGGCGCCGAAAACAAAACAAAACCCTATGGAAAGGCTGACTCCCCCTCTCGCCACGCCCCTCTCATTTCTGCCTCATTACATCTCCAGAGAGATGTGGGGGTCAACGCCATGCGTGTCTGCTACCAACCACGCAAGATTTAATGAGCAGAAACGAGAGAGGAAAAAGAGAGGGGAGGGAAGGCGGCCTCCGTCGTTCTCCCACGGCATTCCCAACAAACGAGAAGAAATGTTTTTATTCTCTCTTATCGTTCTTGCGTACGTGTTCGTGCTTCTTGTATGTGTCGTTCGTCATCGTTTAAGCCTCCACCTTTTGTCGCTTCGCCGCCGCCTCCGTTGGCGCCTCGGCCGCGGGGAATTCAAAAACGTGTCCGTAAATGGGCAGGCCAACCTGCTTGCTGTGCACACCGGTGCCACACACACGAATGTGCAAAATGTTCTTCAGTGGGGCACCCTCCGGCGACTTCACGAACTTCTCCACCAAAGCAGTGATGTTCTCTACGATTTCCTGAACGCTGAGACCGGTGTGACCGACGCGGCAGGTGACGGCGTTGTCGCCACGACGCGGCACCACCACGGTGCGCACGGCGAGATGGAGATTTTCCGTGAAGCTCCCCCGCTTGTTCACCCAGACGGGAATCCGGCGGTGCTCGAGGAACTCGCCGGTAAGCTGCGGGGGATACCTGTGAAGGCCGTAGACAATGAAATGGTCATAGCTCTTCGCGAAGGCACGGACAGCCACCGGCCCAACCACCTTGGCGGAGAACTTCTGGCTGTCAATCACGCGGCGCACCCGCTTCGCCACGGCGTCGCCGTCCTCGCTCAAAGCGAACACCTTATCCTTGTACTTGCGCTGTGGGGCAGGTGTGATGAGGCACAGGGAGCCGTTGAGTATCTCGTGAGGCACGGTGAAGTAGAGGGGGACGCGGTGCGCTACAGGGGCAACGAGAAACGAAATCTGCACGTCGATGGACACGCATTTGCTCTCGCGGACTGGGGCGAAGAGATCGTTGACGTCGTCCGTCGGCGCGCTCTTCGCTTCCTCTGCGACTAAAAAGGAGACCAGTGTCTTCACTGCCTCTTCGGTGTTTACAAGGAAGCTCATCGTGGAGTGAGCTAAAAGAGAGAGAAAGGGTTGCTGTGTTCTTTTCTGTTGGTTATCCCTTTAACGCGTTCACGAAGAACTGCTTGGAGAGGCACACAACGTTGCTTATGCGCAGCTCAGCAACAAAATACTTGCCGTTTCGCCCTTCTTTGTGGATCTCCGCGAGGAGAATCGTACGGGAGTGCAGTGTAACAGATGTTGAAGTGGTGCACATCAAGTTTTTTTTTTAAAGGAGGTTGACGTAAATAAGAGGGAGGGAATGAGAGAGGGAGGAGAGGAGAGTGCATCAATGAGGATGTTCTTTTTTTTTTTTCGCGCTCGTCTTCGCTGACACGCACAGACACAAAAAAGCTGTCGGTGCCTCCCACCACTCAACACACAGCGTGATTTCCTTCTCCTGCTACTCTTCGGTACCCCCTGTTCTCCTAAAAATCAGTCTCAGCAATGCAGCACCGCATACAAATACGTGAAGAGCACCATTCCCTACTTTTTTTTACTGTTTATATCTGCCGCTTTAACGTAACACACGGAGATGCCACGTGGACTACCCCGGTTCAACCATTTCTTGTTGTTTCCTTGTTCTTACGGGGCACAGCATTCCGTACCTTCCGCCTCATGCGCGTTGTTTACCTTTGACATAGCTTTCGATCACGACGACCAAAGCGACAAGAAGAGAGGAAATAAAGCTGTGAAGTAGTTTTTTTTTGTTTTCTTTTCAACGGCTCGCCTGCACCACGGCGCGGACACCTTCGTGATGCCAAACTCGCACCACCCCTAGCCAGCACCTCACAAGTCAACGTACTGGTGCTCTCAACAAGGCAACACCTTACTCTACTGGAAGCCTCTGCGACACCATCTCACCCAAACCACACACTACAGAGAAGAGAAAGAGCAGGCGTACGATCGAATTCTGAGATACACAAAACCACGCAATGAGTGAAGGAAGGAGAGAAACACCCTTTATTGGCCTTCGTAGCACCTTACATCACGTTCAACTTTGCCACCACTCCGGTGGGTGACGTGACGTGCACCACTGGAGACGCATAAGTTCTGTTCGTCTTCTCATCCACGATGGGCAGAAGGCGCAGACTGCCACACGCAAAGACGGAATCGCCCCGCCGAAAAGGTTTGCTGATGGCCTTCATGGCCTCCGCCGAGCATCGGATGGTGAGCATCTCGCTGTTGGACGTGTTGGTGTCGCGCACATGCACCGTCAGCAGCGTGCTCCCGTCCTGCGACACTTCAGTGTCCACTATTTTGCCGGCAATGGTGATGTTGCTCACGGACTGTGCAAAAGGTGTCAGCTCCACATCCGTCCACGACGTGGCCTGCGACGACAAGCCGAAGGGCGATGTCATCGCAAGGTCCACCGGGCTTGGGATGTACGCAGGGAGGTCCGGCGCACTCTGACGCTTTCGCCGGGAGTGTTCCTTTGGGAGATCCAGCGAGTGCTTCGCTTTGCTGTGCATGCGCAAGCCCTCGTGGGTCGCAAACCGCTTCTCACACAACGAGCACACGTGCGCGGCCGGCTCTTGCGCCGCAGCAGCAGCAGCGGGCACGTCAGCATGGAAGGGGTGGGCGCCAGTGGCTGCTGCGAAAGAGGCGTCGGTGTTGGTAAAGTTCACACCCGCTACCGCCGCATCCGCAGAGACGAAGGGGGAGGCGGCGAATGGACTCGCAGCGGCGGCAAAGGGCGATGTCGAAACGTTGGCCCCGGCAGCAGCAGAAAGGAAGGGTGAGGGAGTAGCAGGTGGAGCACCGAGTTCCCCGGTGGATGTCACCGCTGCAGCTGCTGCATCAACCGTATCCGCCGCCGCTGACGGCGTCTCCTCCGCAGAGGCAAACGGCGAATACCCTCCGCCAGCAAAGGGGCTGTTGACGCTGCCTGCGAAAGGCGATGCGTCGACGCCCGACGCGAAGGGGGAAGAGACGAGCGTGCCGCTGCTCTCCGCGGTAACGGTGGTGGTGGTGGTGGTGGTGGTGGCCACTGTTGCGGTCTCTGGCGTCTCCTGTGGTGGCGCAGACTGCGACGGGAGTTGTCCGAACATGGGAAGCTGGCCAAACGGTGTGACTGGTGCCGCTTGCTGCTCTGCGGCGTCGCTGCGTGCGGTGGTCTTACTCGCCTCCCTCGTGTACTTTATGAGAAAAGGATTCGGGCACTTGGCAGGGCGACATGGCCCGAAAGAGGTCGTCGTGGCCATCGCAAAGGCGTCGGCCATGTCGAGGTGGTAGACATTGGCCTCCGCCACTCCAGATGCATCGCTAGAGTCGCCAGCCGACGTGACATCGCCGCTCCCTGCAAACGGGTTTTCGCCCTCTGGGCTGATGACGCCGTACAGCGGCTCCGCGCTTTCTGACGGTAGAGCAGCAAACACACGCATCACCATCGAGCTGTGCACAAACTGGTTCCCCATTCGTTTCAAGCCGATGTCATCCCACACGGAGAGCATCCTCTCCATCACGAGAGGCGGCACCTCCCGCTCTGCCTGGTGCAGCGGTTTCGGCGCCGGTTTTTCGCGGCGCGCAGGACGCTCGTGGAGGTCAGGCTGCACTGGTGTGACTACCGTAGGAGCCTGAGGAGGGGCGTTGCGGAAAACACCGATGGGCGCCTGTGCCGTCTGGTCCTCAGGTTGCCCCGGGCCTACCCCCGCCTCCACCGTGCCTTCGCCTCCATGTACCTGCTGCAGGTGCAGCTTCGCAGCCATCTCTAGTCGAAAGGCCTTCTTACAGACACTGCAGTGAAATCGCTTCTCCGGCATCGTCGACTGGCGTCGTGCGGGGTTGTTGAGAGGGAGGGCCACGGCACCACCCAGCAGCCATCCATGGCTATCAAAAAGAGTGTGTCGGGCGACGATAACGTGGCGCAGACGCCGGAATGCGCAGCGGCACACCGCGGCGCTAACAACTTGCACGCACCTTTGCATGAAGTCTGACGAAGGTTCAGCACGCGGTGAAGAACGGTATTTTCTTCTGCTTTTCTCCAGACTAAAAGAACCGCCGGAAAGGAAGCGGCCACCAGAAGGAGTCGTCGCACAGAGAGAAGCGGTGCAGCATCGCCAGATGAAAGAAAAGGAAGACGACCAATAAGCAGAGAAAGAGATGCCTTTGCGAAATACACCGAGGAGAACGTCACGGCAAGACAGGACATCAGTAAAGACGACAGCAACGAAAAAAGACCCAAACTCCAGCATGCTCAGCAGCAATATCCAAACCGTGGTGGAGTAGCGGACGATTCGCGGTGGGACAGCACCAGAGGACAAAGCGGCTACAAAGGAAAGAAAAAACAGGTGAAGCAAAAAGAAAGCAGCAGCTACACAGAAAACGAAGTGATGTCAGCTTCTCACTCCTTCCATCACATCCTTCACACATCGGTGTGAGAGTGCATTCGTTTTTTTTTGTCTGTTGTTTTGGACTATCTTTTTTTTTTTACACAGCAGCAGCGACAGAACCACCTACAGCACGACACAGCAACTCACCGACGTCGAAAACAAACTTCAAAGCAAGACGACTACGTCCACATCCCGGCGCCTGTTGGCTGAACAGAAATCAGCGCACGTGAGACAGGCTGTCGTGTCTGTCTGATGCAACGTTTCCTCAGCGCAGCTGTGCAACAGACGTAATGGAGCCCAGTGAATCTGTCACCAACAGCTCAGTTGTCATGAAGTAGGTGCCGTGCACAGGCACGTAGCGGGGCTTATGGACGAGCTTCGATACCACGTGCACCAGCTCCCCTTCCCTCAAATTAGCAATGCAATACCCGGCCATCGCCACACCACGACACCGCAGCTGAAACACCTGCTGCGCCGCAATAACAGAAGGGCTCGGCGGCCAGCGAGCGGAGCTGCCACACTCCGTCAAGAGAAGCTTGCACGACCATTCCGGCTCTCCTTGTAGTACGCCACGACTTGGGCTGCGGATGACACCCACACAGGCGTGAATGGTAAGCTCATCTAGCGATGTACCGTTGCAGCTAGCGCGGCACCACAGCCTCGATGCACGCATCGCTGCCTCACTCTATCAACAAAGCGCAGAGGACAACGACGAGAAAAAAAAAAACCGACCGCGAACACTGGAAATTTGCTGGGCTGATTCGCTGCTTTATCCAACAAACGGAGCAGCCGCCTTTGGGTACTTCAAGCAGTGCAGTGGAACACCATTTACACGGAGAGAGGGGGGGGGAAAGAAAGGAAAGGGTAAACCCAAGAGGGACAGAAAGTGGTAGAAGCACTGCACGACTCAGAAACGTAGGGTGAGAAGTTTGGCTTTTTGTTTCCCTCCCCTCTTCTCTTCACCTGGTTACAGTGGGGATGTGTTGGAGGCGGCCCTCGCTTTCCCCAGGGCAAGTCACCCTCCACGTCTACCTGATTCTACAAATTTTCAGCCCATAGTGCTAAGCGAGTGAGGTGCTCAACTTCCCCGCGTCAACAGCAAGAAGGAGCAGCTCCTCTCCTCTCCGTAGCAGCTGTGAATGGCGGCAGTAGTGCGCTGAACACAAAGGAGAACAGAAGTGGCTTGAGGACTGCCTATTACTTTGTGGGGCATTGCCCGACAGCAGCACTGCCATCTGTTGCCTTCCCAAGACCTTTTTTTCTCCTTTCCATGTGAGCAGTGTTCAGGGTTTTTTGTCTCTTCGTTTTCTTCTCGCGAGTGTTGAATACCATAAAGCCCATGATATATTCTCCGTGTTGCGAACAATCCCTTGTACTCACTGTGAAAGTGCAGTGCAGTACGGATAAAGCTAACACTTGTGCTCCGCAGCCTTGTCGTCAAAATAACAATAGCAAGCACTGCGAAGCGTTGCAAGCGATCACACAAAAAAAAAAACTATCTTTTTCTTTACTTACTAGTCCCATCGTTTTATACACATTTCCGCGCTGACGTCGTACATACTCCACCACAAGCATCCAAGCCAGTCGCACGTAGGTTTAAAGAAGAGCGTAAACAAGAACAGATGCACACTGACGTGTTTACAACCCTTCTACTTAAACTTGTAGAAGGTGAGTAACGGCTATCGGTCGGAAGCGAGTACTACGTGTGGAGAAGTGTGACGTCGCCGCTTTCGACCACAAGCCATGGCAGCAGGAGTGAACAAGGGAAAAGGGATTTAAAAAAAAAGAGACAAGGAGAGGTAACGCCTCGTATGATAACAAGAGCATCATTGTCTTTCCGTTCAGATTTACCTCTTGCTTCTTTTCCTTCCCCGTTGCAGTACACACCGACATACTTCTCCACACACACACACACACGGAGAGAGACACGCCCACTCACCCCTCGGAGGCACCTCAAAGACTATTTACAAATCATCATCCTCGTCAACCGGCTTAGGATCCGAATGAACGCTTGAAGCAGAAGACGAGGCAGCCGGGGACGACTTGGCCATGTGAGACAGGACGTAGGTCTTCATCTCGGCAGCGGTGCGGCCGCCTTCGTATCTCTCCGGCTGGCCCCCAGCGGGAATGAAGTACAACGTCGGGAAGCCTTCCACGGTGAACTTCACACGGTCAAAGTCGTTGGCGGTCGCATCGATCTTGCCGATGATGACGTCCTCCTCCTCGAGCTCCTTCGCCATCTTCTCAAAATCGGGGTGGAGCTTCTTGCAGTGACCGCACCAGGGAGCGTAGAAGAGCACAAACGCGTTCTTGCTGCCATCGGTGTACTTGTCAATCGACTTGCCCACAATCGTGGTCAGGCCCTCCACCGTCTCCACCTCTGGTACGCTCTCCGACATCAACGTCTGGGCCGTCTCGCCCTTGATGTACTTCTCCACAAACTCGCTCACCGACTCGGCTGTGACGGGAATCTCAGACGGCATCACGTGGTGGACGCGCTCGAAGTCCATCACAAACGCGGGGAACTTCGCGTCCTTGGCCATGCCCAGCTGGGTGGACACCTGGCGGTACTTGTCACCGTCGATCCACGACATCAGCACCTGGCCGCGGTGCTTCTCCGCGACAGCTGCGAGCTGCTTCTTCAGCTCAGGAGACGTGTTCTTGTCCACGAAGAGCCAGCCAAGCGGCTTCACCTTGTTGGCTTCCATGTACGCTTGGAAGCTCTCCTGGCCAAGCTCACCAAGAAAGTCGAGCTGCGCCTCGGACAGGAACTGCTTCATCGCTTCCACAGTCACCGGCACTACGCCGGCATACGTCTCGCGCTCCGTGTCGTGGCGGTACACCGTAACGGATTCCATGGAGTCCTCAGGGGCGATAGCACCATCGGTGACGAGGGCGAAGTTCATTTGCGTACGGAGGGTGTTGGCGACCTGCGTCATCGTCTTTGCCAGCTCCGAGTCAGCGCTGGCGGTCTTGATGATGCAAACAGGCAAATCCTCCTTCCTGAGCTCCTCCAGCTGCTCAGCCTTCTCAATCTTGGTGACTGCCGGGCCGGTCTGCGCCTTCATATAGGCGGTGATACCAGAAGCCGTACGAGGGCCGTTGTAGTCCTCGACCTTCTCGCCGTTGCGGAAGATCATCATGGTTGGGAAACCCTTGATGCCAAACTTTGAGGCCAGTTCAGTCTCCTTCGTGCAGTCCACCTCGGCCAGCGTCGCCACGCCTTTCAAGGAGACGGACGCCTTCTCGAACTCCGGGGCGAGCGTCTTGCAGTGGCCGCACCACGGCGCATAGAACTTGACGAGGGTGAGGTCACCGCTGACAATCTTATCGAAGTTGCTCTTGGTGGCCACCTGCACCTCGGCGGAGACCACACAGAGGAGCAGGGCACAAACGGCCAGAAGAAGGAGAGAGCGTTTCATGGCGGTCATTTTTTGGTAAGACGAGTATATATATTTACTTATAAACTGAATTTCAAGGAAACAGCGGGAAATGAAACAGAAGAAAACGAGTTAGAGGAGCCTAAAGAAACAAGACGGATTGTTACTGAGAAAACGAAAAACAAAGAAAGTTCTTCTTTCCGGTGACGTGGAGAAGCAGGAGGTGTGAGGATAGAAAACGTCGAGGTGAAGGTGAGGGTGAAGGTGAGGGTGTTGAAACAGAATGAAGGAAAAGCCAGCATTCATCCACACCGCCGTCGGCTCTGATTGTTGTTGTTTTTTCCCTTCCTATCCTTTCTTTCCGGACAAGTTGCAAAGAGAGACACGTGCCAGATCAAAGCTCATGGTGTCTCTCTCTCTGACTGGGTGCGTGCGTGTGTGTGTGTGTGTGTCTATGGGCTTTGCCGGATAGAACTGCGTAATGACCGTGTGGCACACGTTGCCTGGACCCAATGAAACAGCCCACCGTGGCAGTTCTGCAACTTAGTCCTTTCCTATAAAGAAGTAGCAGGGCAGCTGGCATCCCTTGTCTCTATTGCTTTTTTCTTTTGTCCGGGGCATATATCCAGTATGAGCTCAAATGAGAGGAAAAACAGGAAGGAGAGCTGTCCGACAGAAGCGAAAGTGCAAACCAGCATATCATGTGCTCTCGCGTGCTCCTCAGAGCCACCGGTCAGTGACACACAGTTGGGTTCCCTTCTCTTCCTTCACTCAAGTTGACTTTCGTGCTTAGAAAAAAGCTGGAAAACGCGAAAAAAAAGAGAGAAAACGAAAGCTGCTCTTTAAGTTGTCTTAAATACACTCCTTTTGTTTGTGTGGATTAGAAAACGTGGAAACACTGGGACAAAGTGGGGAACGAGCCATGCTTCACCGCAAGAGTTCAAAACCGAAAAGGAAAACCAAAATTGACATACTCGAGCAGCGGAGCGATGCGTTGCCCTTACATCGTGATCAGCCACGAAAGAAACAAGCCGACGCTTAAACGAAAGATCATTGCTCTGAATGCACCTTTTTTTTTGTCGTTAAGGTGAACAGCTAAGCAAGAAGGAAAGCAGTTTTAAAAGAAGAAATTACCTCTTCTATCACTTCTAAACGATACAGTCCGGTTTTGTCGACATAAAAAAGACCGAAACACGAAAATGGAAAGAACAAAGGAGGATGTGAAAACAAACAAGATGTACAGTATTTGAGTTACTTATTGAGCTAGAGAGAAAAAAACAAGAGAAAGAGAATATATGTAGATATAAAAGAACCTATTCTATATATATATATACTCCATCAAACGGCACATGTCCCCTCACTATCAGTGTGAGTAGTTTCTCTTTTCTTTTTGTACCCTTCTGTATGCCCCGTTGCTTGCTCACCCTTCCTTCCTTGGCTACGGAGTCGGTGTTTCGAGTCCTGCGCTCTGCATGTACCCATGATAGCAAGGTAGCAATGCGCTTACAGATCGAAAAAACGCTGACGCAGGGTAGCCAGCGGAGGGAAACCTGCATGCGAGGGAATGTCAGAGCGAGAGAGGGCCGTCTGCTTTACTTCTGCTTTTTCGACCCCTGCGCACTGATGGCAGGGGCGATGGAATTGCGATACATCACGTCGAAGTTCATCTTAGTGATCTCAAGCACGCCATTCACGTGAAAGGGAAGCCCGTTGTCTTCGGAAAACTTGCGCAGGATGCGGCGTGCCTCGGGGTAGCGGTAACGCGGCACCATCGGTAGGAGGTGGTGCTCCAGCTGATACTGCATGCCGCCGAAGAACCACTCGAAGAACGGGTCAGCGCAGTGAACGCCGCGAGTAGCGCGGTACTGGTCGATGATGTAATTGTAGGGCTCGTCGTGCTCGATCATCTCCTCCGTCTGGTGGTTGGACGTCACCACCACGGCGACACAGAAACCGCCGAGGATGACGCTACCGAGAGCAACCTTCCACGGCAGAAGCGCCAGCCACAGGTAGTTCACCGCCATGATGGCCAGCTCCTTCTTGTTGCCGCTGCCCAATGCGAAGCGGAGGGACTGCATGCGCCACGAAACGTACAGGAGAGAGTAGGCGAAGAGGTAGAACATGTACTGGTAGCGGCGGAACGCAGTATCCTCAGAGACATCCGGAATCCACAGAAACAACACGGGCTCGTTGTGAATGTCAGCGTCCATGCCCTTGCGGTTAACAAAGACGTGGTGCGAGTTGTGCTTGTGGGACCACCATTCGACCGAGAAGGCATTGATGAGACCGCCGAGGGCGTTCGCGAGGAAGCGGGCAAACCTGCCACGCGCGTGCGTGAAGTCGTGGGCTAGCCAGCCACCCTGCTGCATGCCGAGCCCAATGAGGATGGTGGCGAGAATGGGGTGGGAGTAGCTGAAGTAGGTGCCGATAACGCACAGCGCAATCACTGGAAGGATGTTGCGCGTGAAGTCGATGAGCCACATCCGCTCAAACCACCCCTTCTCCTCCAGCTCCTTCACTAGCTTCTCAAAGTTGAGCGAGACCTGGTCGCGCGAGGTGTCACCATCCTTCAGCGGAAGCGCTTTCATTCGCTTCAGCTTTTGGATCGCTTCCTTAGAGTGCAGCGAATAGAACGCGTCTGTCGCATCCTTGCCGTGAAACTCGTCGCACATCTGTGCCCCGCCCGGGTGGGCGTTGCGCCACGAGGTGCAGTCGTACCAACTGTCGCCGATGCGCATGACGCACTTCGGCAACGGGCTGTGGTAGTTGTGAGGGTAGGTGAGATCAAAGACCATCTTGGCAGCTGAGTGCGGGGGTGGGGGGAGAGAAGGGGGCTCAGACTGGGCGACGGTATGGGGTTTGTGTGAGAACGAGAACTTTAAAGGTGGAAAGCGAAGAAAAACACAAAATACAAACTAATCAGCCACCAGCCAGAAAAACAAAAAACGCAAGGCAACCAAACAGGAGAGGTTGGGCTGCGGCTGTCGTCGAGAAACAACAACAACAGGTAACAGGAGGATGTGAATTGTGTCAAGACATGAACGCGCAGCGAAAGGGGAAAAATAAAAACCACAGACAGAAAGGAAAAATGAAGAAAGAAGAACACAAATCTGATGCCAACATCTACATCTAGCGGAGACAGCTTCGATTCTCTTTCTTTTTTTGTTTGTTTTAACGGTACAAGGGGATGGAAGGAGGCAGGTGTAGAGTGAGCCGTGACAGTTTTATCGGAGAAACGACACAGTGGAGAGCCTGTCTAAGGAGTTTTCCCTTTCTTCGCTAAAATTCAAAAATCGCTTCCCTAGTGAGTTTCGGTTTGCCCCCCTTTAGACCTTGTGTGTATCTTTCTTTCTTTGTTGGAGGAGAAAGCTTGAAAGACAAGGATGTAAAACGCCACGGAAAAGGCACAGCCACAGCACAGGGTAGAATGAAAACAAGAAAGGTAGTATGTTGTACAGCTCACACACGCAGTAGGTAATGGAACGAAAACAGAAAAAACAGATATTCTAAACAACCAGAAAAAAAAACTGCAGTCTACGTGTTCCTCCTAAAAAGCGGAATAATCGGTAACTCAAGCAAAACACACAGAACAGAAAAAAAAAGACAGAAACACTCAGAAGCCGAAAGAAACACCACCTTGGCCTCCACCTCCTCTTCCTCTTCTGCTCGTGTATTTCTCTTATCTAATTGCCAATGGAAGCAGCAAGAGTGTCACACAGCGTCTTCAAGTTCTGGTTCTCCTTTTCGAAGGTGGCGCTCTCTTCTTGGTAAAACAGAATCTCACGCCGCAACTTCGACATGCGTGCATTGTACTTCGCTGTACCCTCGTCGATACTCCTCTGGACCTCTTCTGTCTTCTTCGTGTACATAAGTCGATCCGCATTCGCCTTCTGGATGCGCTCGAGCAAATGCTTGCTTTCTTTCTCTGGGTTGCGTGACGCGCTCAGTGCGGCGTCGCCAGACAATGCTGTGTCGCGGTCCTTGATGGCTGACTGTGTGGTGTACTTGGTGTCCCGCAGAATGTCTGCCATTCTAGTGTTTGCCTCTTCTAGGCGGTCAATCTCCTGGAGGAGCTGCTGGCGCTCGGCCTGGATGCGCTCCGCAACCGAGCGCACCTCCACCTTGTTGGAATCGCCGTACAAACACGCATTCCTCGACGACTCATTGCGCAGCTCCTCAATTCTGCGCTGCTTGAGGTCGATGAGGGCGCCCATCTCGCGTTCTTTTTTGGAGAGTAGGTTGAGTGTCCGCTCCCGCTCACGCGACAGTTCTTGGATTGCCTTCAGCAGCTCCTGCGCGCGCGCCTCCTCGCCGCCGCTGGGCCCGAAGACCTTCTTTTTCAGCAGGCTCTGCAGGTCATCCAGCATGGACATCAAGCGCACCACTGTCAGTCGCTTCTGTGCGTCCATCTTCTTCTCACGCAGCTGCTTGATGTATGAAGAAAGCTCGCCGATGTCAGCCTCCACACCTTTCCGGTTCTCGTCCAGCTCCATCAATTGCCCCACGTAATCTTCACGGTTGGAGTACGATGCTTGGCTATAACGGTTTTGCCCACTCTCCAGCACCTGCTTAGTGCGCGCTGCGTTTCGGTAATCGGCGTTCGCTGCAGCCCTCGCCCGCTCCTGAGCATCCGTCGCAGACCGTTCATCCGCCAGCTGCGTGTTTAGTGACTGCGACTGCTGCCGCTTGCGCTGCAGGGCCTCCTCACGCTCCATCAGCGACTCCTCCAGCTGCTGCAGCTCTCGCTTGAGGTCCTTGATCGACTGCTGTTGATTGACCGCCATCGGAACGTTTAAATGTGTGCTTGAGGGGATGTGTTCTCCACCGAGGCGCTGTGCGTTAAATACGTTGATGCACAGAGTCGTCTGTTTCCGATTTAATCACAGCGCGTGTTTTTTTTTCTCTGGTGACAGAAAGGAGATGAAAAAAGAGAGGGAGACGACGATAAATAAATAAAAAAACGGGGAAAAGTCCCAACAGAAATGGTATCGTCGTAGGAAAGAGAGCAATAGCATAAAAACGAGAGAGAGAGAGAGGATCAGGAGGAATTAGGTGTGCGCTCAGCGACTCACAGAGCGCGTTCACCGAGGTGGCTCCCTCGGTAACCGACGCACGCTGAGCTTATCCGCGTCGACTACAGTGCTTCCTGAAATCAACATATCGTAGGAGCAGCAGTTGTCGTTTCTTTTCCTCTTTGTCTCACTTTAAAATGTGCATTACCTTCCCCTTTCGGAAAGAGTTGTGACGTGAGTGTGTTTACACGTGATCGACACCCTAACATAACCTCATTTACACGAATGCCTCAAAAACGCTTGAGTCTTTTGTTCCGGACGTTTCACACTCACCCATCCACTCTGATGCAGATACCAGAAAAGAGGGCGAGAAGAGACTGTCGCCCGACAAGCTTTGTGCTCATCTGGCATTGTTGAAGGGCTCCGCACATATACACACACGCACACAAACAGCGATCTGCGAACAGTTCATTGTCACCTACGCCTTCTTCCCCCGCACGGCTGAAACTCTGCTGACAGGGGGGTTGCAGTCGTGCTGGTGCTTATCTCACCTTCGCCGACGCCGCCGCGCTATGCTTTCGTTGCAAAACCAGAGCGTAGTAACACCCAAAGAGACACCGCTGCTCTTCCCTCACTTCATAGAGCATGCTCTCTCGGACCCACGCATGGTAGTCGTGTGTGACGGACATGCTACTGTTGGAAACCCTGTTGAACCATCGTGCTAGTTTGGTGAGCTGCGGGTAGCTGGACTTTCCAAAGTCCATGATAAGAAACAGACCGTCATCCTTCATGTATTCCCCAGCAGAGTCAAAGATGCTGCGGGCCTTCGGTTCGGCGTGGTTGAGAAGTTCATCGCGCACCAGCACACAGTCATACTTTGTGAAGCTTGGCGATTGCATGTCCGCTTTTAAAACAGTTGCGAAGTTGACGGTGCTGCCGACCCAGTTGTGATCATTCCGAATCATAAAATCGAGCGTCATAGCACGACGGCGCTCCTCCTGCACCTCCTCTGAAAGAGTTTCATCGGCTCGGTAGTGGCCATCGTCCACCACCTTCTTATCAATCATGAATTCGACACGAACAGCTTTTGACATCTCGTAAAGGGCAACGTCTTTCTCATCGTACAGCTTCGGCGACAGGTCCAGCACCTTCCCGTGACAGAAGTTTCGATACACCCTTCGCACTGACCTGTAGATCAGAAACTGTGGGAGAGCGCTGAGGCCCAGGAAAAGCGCAACACCGCCAATTGTGGTGAGGAAAAACTTGTTGCGGCCGTGAACAATCCTCTCGTACTTTTCCTTCGATATTTGCGTGGGTTGATACGACGTCGCTGCCGACGGCTTTAAATCCGGCTTTACGCCACCGTTGCCACCCTGAAACATCTTCCCTTGTGAAAAAGGGGTGTAGAAGACCTGCTCAGTTGCCGTCGCAGGACGTGAGTACTTTCCGCTCTTAAGCATCGGTGCATTTGACGGGCAGCATAGAATAGGGCGAGTTAAGGGAGAGAGGAGAAAAGCGAGAAACGAAGATGAGAGAAACAAACGTTACGACAAGCAACACTTCCCTCCCTGTGCAGCGAAGAGTCTACGACCCATCACCCTTAAAACGGTCTTTCTCTTCGCATGAAAGATGTGTCTGTGTGCGCGCTAGAGATCAGTTTCCCTGCGCCAAATGACACAAGCCACCTCGCGTTGCGTGAAAAACAGATCCTCGTGCACAGAACAGAGAAAAAAAAACGAGACACTGTCGCAGTCATTGTCGCGATAGGAAAGCACCACGGATTGCTTATAGATGCAGCGGTGGGCCTCCTACAACGGAACCGCTGTACCTTGTCATGTGAGTGTGTGACTCCCTTCACAAGCTCGCTGATACACGAGCACAACACGACGCTTCTTCAACGGGACTCACTGAGTCTACTAACCTCGATCATGTTCGGTTTGTCTCTTTGGCTTACTATTAGTTTACGAAAAACAAAGTCGAAGAGAAACAAACAACAAGTGCCATTGCTGAACCCTTTGCCCCGCAGAAAGTCACCAACTGAAAAACGGTGAAAAGAAAAAAAAAGAACCGCAAGAAACGAAAGAGTCAGCCCACCAACAACGGAAGATAACACAACAGAAAAAAAAGCTAGAAATACTCCTCTGCGGCACCAACTAAACAACGAAAACAACACTTCATCTTAATCCATTAATTAAATGCTGTTTTTTTTTCTTTTCGCACCCTTTGTTCAACGCGCAGAGAGGCACAGCTTGATGCACACATGGAAAGAACCACCACAAAAAAAAAGACAACTTAAAGTAGGAAAAACACGAACAATAGGTCACAGAAGCATTTCTTTCAGTACGCCCCTTCACCAACACGAAAGCCCCCTTACCGACCACCGCGACCGCGACCGGTGTTGCCACGTCCACCCGCGCCGCCACGGCCGCCAGCACCACCGCGACCGCGACCACGGCCGCCCGTCGGGCGGAGGCGGCTCTCGGTGTGCTTCGCCAAGTTGAAGATACCCTCCGCCGTCCCCTTCACAAGGTGCTGTAGGCGCGTCGTGTTGTTGCGATCCAGGAAGAGGTACGCGTCGTCGCGGTCCCACCACGCACTCAGGGAGCTGGGATCAGCAAGGATCCCGTTCACGGTACGGCGCACGTCGCTCTCCTCCATGTCAAACTTAATGGCAAGGTGGGACACGGACATGGTGGAAAAGCTGCACCGGTTGCGGTAGCAGAAAATGAGCACGGCCACCTCCTTCATGCTGCGCAGGAAACGCTCGCGGCACTGTTTGCCGGAGGGGAGGGTGTCGAACGTCGTCATCGCCTCCACCTGCTCCTTTGCGCCGGCGTAGTTGCCGACCTTGAGGTGCTCGTAGGCCACCGCTGTCTGCTCCTTAAAGGAGAACGGCTTGCCCATCAGCGCAGGGGTGCGCGTGATGGTGTTGTATACGTAGCGCTCCATGTGGCTACGCTCATACGGGTTCTGTGCCTCCATCTTGGCACCATCCAGAAGGCCGGAAAGAACGGCCGCCAGCTCCAACTGCGCAACCGGCATATACAGGTGTGGCGGGAGCATGAGGTTACGGTACTCCATCTCGGCGTGCTCGTCGTCCAGCTCGTACTTCGGCGGCGGCTTCTGGCCAAGGTTGATCTCGTTCGACCGCAGCCCCCAGACGTCGTGCAGCAGCTCGTGGGCAGTGGGGATGTCGCCCGCGATGAAGGCAGCGAGGCCGAGCTGGGCGATCGCGCGGTTGAACAGAATCGCCAGCGCGGCGTCCGTCTCCTTGATGCGGTTGGAGACAGCGGTGCGCAGGAGGTAATCACGGCCCTCGCGGTAGAGGCCACACAGGCCGTACTGGTAGGCGACGTGGCAGATGCCCGCCACGGACAGCGAGAGGTTCGGCTTCAGTTGGTTGCTAAGCTTGTGGAGCGAGCGGACCGTGTCAAATACAGACGGCCCGATTACCGTGAGATCCTCCGTGGACGTCAGCGAAGCGTAGAAGAGGTCATGTGCCTCCTGGCGGCGCTGGCCGAAGATGTCGAAGAGGATCGAAATGCACGCCTTCGACGGCTCCGACCTCTTGCGCGACTGATAGTAGCCCAACACGCGATCCGTGAGGACGGCAAGATCGTTCTCGAAGGCGAGGATCTTCAAGTATTCCTCGCTGACAACCTGCTCAAACTTCGACTTGTTCACCAACTCACTGTGCAGGTACGTTAAAATACCATGGAGACCGCCAGGGACGACGATGTCGCGCGGCTTCACCACAGAGGAGTCTTCGACAAAGTGGACGGACGGGTTGGCGAGGACGCGCTCAAAAAACTTCACCGCCCACTTGAATGCACGCCCCCATGTCTCCGAGCTTACCAGCAGCCTGCGGCTGTCGCGCTTCAGGACAGCGGACACAGCAATGCCCATGGCCGAGGCTTCAAGGTTTGAGTACCCCTTGCGACCGCATTCACGAACCACCCTCTCCACCTTGTTCACCAAGTTCACCTCGCGAGAGCTGGAGATCTCCTCCAGCATCTTTGCGTACTCAGCCTCTGTCAGCTCCCTGCCGTTGTCCTCTTCGTCCTCTGCCGCCTCACCCTCTGCATCGGGGCCCTTTTCGAGCTCCTCCAGCTCCTTCTTGTAGAGGGCCTCCGTCTCTTCGACGAGGGCGATCAAATCCTTCAAGCTCTTGTACTCAACTTTGTTAGAAAAGTCCTCACGTGTCTTTCCCTCCAAGTGCTCCGACAGGTTCGGCATGTCCTGCAGGCAGGCCTGCAGCGCCGGAGGCGCTACCTTGTACTTGCGCACAAAGGTGTGCAGCTCCTCAGTCATGCGCTTGAACGCCTCATACGCTTCCTTCCACGATTTAATACCAGCGTTGTAATCGAACGTTTCGCAGAGAGTCTGGATCACGTTGGCGGCCTTCTCCTTCTTCGGGATCACCTCCTGGCGGTCGTCCTGCTCTTCCTCATCCGTCAGCTCAAACCAGTAAGGGTTGATCTGCGCCTCTGCGACATCCTCGATCGGCACGCTCTTCTCCGACTCGTTGTCGCTGTCGCTGGAACTGATCGAGAAATAGTTCATCTTGCGTTAAAAGAAGCAAGGTGTTAAAAACGTAGCTAGTGCTTTCTGAATTGAATAATACGTTGTGTGCGTTTGTGTGTATATGAGTTGTGGTAAAGAGAGATATTGGCGCACAGGGTGAGGAAAGAAAGGGAAGAAAGCGAAACGAGTTAGGCACAGTGTCAGCATAAAGCCAGATGTGAAAGGGGAGAGGACGAAAGAAGGAAAGAGTGTAGCGAAGAGCACGCAAAACCAGAAGAGACTCGCTACACTTATTGGTATGCTCGTTCTTTCTATCTTTGTTACCAGTGGTCAGAAGGTAAATCAACGGAAAGTTATGTCATCTGTGAAACTACTTTGCACACTATCGTTGAGGTAAAATCACTCCACACGCCCCATCGCGCGCGAGATTCACCGGTGTCAGCATTTCATTCACCCAAGTGGAAGTGGATAACGTACCTCCGCCTTCTCCAACTAAAAAACCCTCGCGTTGTCCTCTCTTTTTTTGTGTGTTTGTGTTTCAGATATCGAGCGAAAGAAATAGCAGGTTGAAAAACAAAACAGAAAAAAGCCTCATCGTCCAGTAAAGGGCGTTACACAGCAAAAAAGAAATGACGCATCTTCAAATCATCGTTTCGCTCAAGTGTTACTGATGCGGTACGGCAGGTTCTTCTGGCGGATAGCGTGAAGCGCCATCCTCGCCGTGTCACGGGCCTCTATTGCCATCTCCTCTGCCAATAAGTTCAGCAAGGAAGCCTCGATCGCGCTCCACTGCCGTCGCATTGCTGGTGCGGCAAGAAGACTGACATCGCACATCTCCGCCACTTCACACACTGCGAGAAGAGCCTCTAGCGTTGACTCTTGAAACGGGAAAAGACAGCCGCGCAGGTCGCACACATAAGCCGTAAGCTCTGCGACGCTCATTCTCTCAAGCTTTGCTTGTGGTACATTCGGCAGCCCCCCACACCTGCTCGCACTGGTACCGGAAGTACTGTTAACGAACATTAACTCGTTAAGTGGTACCATCCAGGCAGACTCCCCTCCAAGCAATTGAATCTGACGGTTGAGAAGCTTCGCAGCACACATGAGCCGCCTCTCTGCCTCAACCAACGCAAGCCGATTTGCTTCATGTCCCGCCTTAATCTGTGCAAGAAGCGATGCGCAATCCATGTGTGGAGCTGCAAACCAGCTTTTTCTTTGGAATGTACGCAAGAGAGTGTGTCTTTGTTGTTTTCAAAGAGCAGGCGCTCTCGCCTATTCACCAGTGTGAAAAGAAAAAAGGGGGAACAAACGAGGCTGAGATCGAACGCCTGCCAGAGTTCAGCGGTGCACGCCGTGCTTACAGCTTTCGCAAAAATGAGACTGAAACAGCCGTTCCCCAGCGGTTGCAGTGACTGGCTACAAGCACCTTTGCCCTTCTAGCGTCCTCGACCGACTCCGTGACAACGAAGCAGCTGTTGACGCCGGCTGACGTGACCGCCTCTATGCCAGCTACGTGTTTGAGCTTCACCACAACGGACAAATACGGTGCGTTACGAATCAGAAGATATCTTGACATCCTGGTCGTCACAATGAAACCAGCAACCGGGGATAAGGGTGGAGGTGAAATCCTCAACGAAAGCGCTAGCCCAAACATCACAAACCCATCGAATGAAACGAGCGCCTCCTGTGCGGCAGACGACTCAGCAAACGAGACCATTGCACGACCCTCTCCTGCGTCTAAAACGACGTCCTCCACGCCGTGGATGGAATGAAACAGCCTTAGGAGTGTCCGTCGCGTAAACTCGATCCCCACCGGAAACGACACATTGGTAATCTCAACAAACTCCATGCGACTTTGCCAGTCCTTTTTCTTATCCAGTCTTTCTTTGGCGTTTCTTTTTCAAACGTTCTTCACGTTGAGCCGGTACATTAGATGAAAAGCACTATAGCAGTTATGTTGCGCTTATTTGCTGTAGCGCTCAAACCATGTGAAAAGGAGAAGAAAGAGCAGGGAGCAACAGCAAAAGAACACGAGAAACAAGTTAATCGAGAATCTTCCAGAGTAGCTTGACATTCAAGAAACCGATAAAGAAGCTCGGAGAGCATATGTGATAGCTTTTCAATTACAAATAAGCGCGGAGACAAAGAGAGCAAATCACTCCAAATGCGTGTGTCACCATCCGTTAAAGCACCCCGGTCCTCGCCTCCATGAGAGAACAGCCCTATTTCATTGCAGTTGTCGTGAGCAACCATTACGTGTATGTCCCATCACGTATCCTGCAGGATTGCTTCTGCGAGCAAAACACTTGACAAAAAAAAAAACTCAACAGAGAAACAAAAAGCGATAACAATGGGTAGCAGCAGCGTAGTCGTTGTTGTGACTACTAAACTTATTTGGCAGAGACCTCTCTTTTATTCTGCGGCCCCGGATTCTATTGAAAACAAAAACAACTAAGGAAAGCTGGGTAGTAAGTGGGCATCGAAAAAAAAAAAAACCGATCCATCTGGCTTTGGTGTCGTTTCCAGAAGCACTTTCCCTCCGTCTTTAAAGACTATAACTCACTCAAGCAACACATGCACACACACGCAGAGAACAATGTTCTTTATAACTAGTAATGATGCAGGCGAAGTTCCCTAGGGTTCCGCTCATAAACTCAGCAAGCTCGGCGGCTAAGACGGAGTACCTGTCCAGTGGAGCTTTTCTTTCTCTAAGCGATACTTTGCGCACCGCATCTTCTCATCCGCATTGACGACTAGCAGCGGTCCTTGCTTACCAACGCTGAACAGTACGTCGAGGTCGTGCAGCGCAACCAGAACGTCCTCGACGATGAGACCCGAGTGCTTACTGAGCTCATTCACTGTAACAGGCATGCCGCTCTCTTCGAGCGCAAACACGGCAAAAAGCACTTCATCTCGCCATACTTTTCGAAAAAGAGCGTTTCCGCTTTTGCTTAGAGGCCGCTCAGGGGTGCCTACCATGTTCTCAGAACGTGCAATCTCGTAAGAAAGACGAACGAGAAACCCTCCGTAACCTTTCGAACGGAAAGGTGGCAGCACCATCACACAGGAAAGCGTGTTAATGCAGCTTGAGCTACTCTTCCACTCTTTGCTAAAGTAACCCGCAAAATGAAACCCCTCATCGTCTGCTTCAAAAAGCGCGTTGAACGAAAAAAAATGTACGTCGTCAAGCGTTACCTTATCAACTAGAAACAGCTTCGTAAGTAGACAGAGACGACGTGCCATGATGGCGCACTGCGGTTTTCGTCCATCTAGCTCAAAGACGCAAATTTTTTGCGATCTGTCGCGGTAAACCTCGTCACCGGGTATCCAAAACGCGTTGCTGCAACGTTGTAAATGCTGCTGGAGATGATCCGCAGTGGAAAACGTAGAGAGACACGAGTCGCACAGATAAACGAGCTGACCATTACCGAAGAAAGAGGCTACTGAGGCGTCGGCATGTCCAAAATAGTGATGACGTGGCGTCACCACCTCTATAGCAACGCCTTGCATTACAAAATGACAGAACACTGGCGTGTAAGTGAAGTGTGTGTGTGTGTGTGTGTGTGAGAATTCGCGTGTACAATAACAGCACGCTTTTCTCCCCCGGCAGCAGAACAGATAACAAAACGAACTAAAAGAGAGAGAGATGAAGAAATGAACTCCGTCGCAAGCAAATAAAAGATGCCTCGTCAAAGAGTACGCAAATAGTAAAGCAGCAACTCTCTCTTTCACTTTAAGAAAGCGAAATGAAACGTGAGAGCTGCATGTGCTTTTGCCACTAAAGCAGAGAAGTTCAGTGCAGAGAAAAAGAAAAGAACTGGCTACGCAACCAAACAATTCCGCACAGGAAAAGTCTGTTTCGCTTTACGTGCAAGAGAAGTGTTGACTCCTTTTGTTTTCGTTTCTGCCACGCTCCACTTGAGTTGCTGCGCTCATGTGTTTTCCTTCCCAAGCACACTTACTATATCGACATGACTATGTGTCAACCGTTTTTCTTCTTTTTTCCTCTTTTTTGATCCTACAATGAAATCACAGAAAACAATCTATAAAGAAGGAGCAACATACGAGATAACTGAAAAGAGTGAAAAAGCATGCATTTGAACCAAGGATAACGTAGGGCGGCTTCCTAATCTCCAGCTACCATGTACACTAATTTGATCCTCCTTTTGGACTAGCTACAACTACTATACGAAAACAAACTAGTGGTGTCCAAGATCAACAGCACCTGGAGCAGGGCGGTGGGTGGCCGGACCCGCGGCGTAACCTTCACCGATATCGAAGGAGAAGTCCCAGGGCTTGCGGTCCTGAGAGCGCCAGCCATAGTCCAGAGCGCTCGGGCCACCACCAGAGATGTCATCGAGCTTTGACCAGAAGCCATCCATCATGATCGCGCCAACGATCAGGAACGGGGTCACGCAGCACACCGTCATCCAGTAGTTCTGGCCGGGCTTGTGGTACACCTCGCTGGTCCAGTAACCGACGCCGCGAAGACCAAAATTCGGGCGCGCCTTCGCCTTGCTGTTGAAGGCAAGCATGTAGGTGCGCTTGCTAACGGAGAGCGCCGGGCGGAACATTTTATTGTAAGTTCAACGGAGGGAAGGAGGACAAATACTATTCTGTGCGTGAAATGGAGTGGTTTGTTTTATTCGTTTGAAGGGTCAAAAGAGTTTACGCAGAAAGATACCAGGAACACACGAGCAGGGGAGAAGCAAAAAGTGGGAAAGTGTCAGTACCACGACACAGACACTTTTTCTTTTCCTTACATGAAAGCAGGTATGACCGGCAATAAGGTTTAGCAGGATGTATGCAGGTGGTGTGTAACACACAGTGAAAGAGAGAGAAAGAGTGAAAAGCTCTTCCCGAAGAATCCGGGCGTGCCGTCACGCAGCAAAACTGCAGGCACACACTTGAAGATTCCTGATAGGCACATTAGTTACCTGTTTTTTCACCCTCTCAGGGCACGCTTATCTTGCCACCTCTTCTTTTTCTTCTTTTCCTTTCACAATCAGCATCAAAACACGAAAGAGATAATACGGAAAAGAAAGAAAATCAAAAATCTAACCCTCTCGGGTAAAGTCTATCAATTTATATTTACAACCAGTGTTCTCTTCCTTCCCTCCTCACACTCCGCAGTAGTGCAATCTAGAATCTATTGGCAAGAGAGCAAACGGAGAACAAGGAGGAAAGAAATAGCAGCAGCTGGAGGGTGCTAAAGTAAAAAGAAAAAGAGAGTTAAAAAGCACTAAACAAAAAAAAACAGGAAATAAGAAACCAAAGCAATACGGAACGTGAAACGAGGCAAGCTGCTACTGAGCTAGCAAGACCAGAGTGAGATGTAACAGAAGTAGGATAAGAAATTGTTAGAGTGCACAAAGGTTGATATAGAAGACACTCTAGACGTTCTCTGTATCAACACAGAAAAGGGGAAAAACGTCACTCCAATTATAATCCATCCTTTCTCGTCGATGGTTGCAGATTTGCCGCAGTGTTCAAGAATTCTTCTAGTCATAGAGTGTATACACTGGCTATTCGTCCGTTTCTTTTTCTCCAGCTCGCCTTTTAGAACAGAAGTCATCCTGCTCGCAAAAAAAAAAATGAGATCTTGAGCCCTTAGCTATGGCCAGCAGCAACGGCAATCGCACGAAGATGTCTTCACATTACACAAAAAACAGAACACTTTCTCACCACATACGTAAAGACGTGCTTTTCAATTTTGAAAAAAGACAAACAGAGAGAAGAAAAAAAAGGAAGCTTTTTCGTGTGTGTGTGTGTGTGGAAATGAGGGGGAAAAAAAGTAGAGATCGAAAAATCGATAAGCGTAGGGACGCCTGAATATATGGAAATCTACGTGTTGGCATACGCACAAGCAGCTGAGCTATCTTCGGTTAGACTTAGTTGACAGGGACGTATTACTCATGGCTGCGAACCTTCTCCATCCAGATACGGCACCCGTACTCCCGGTACAGCTCCTTCAGGAGCTGCACAAAGTCGATGCGTGAACGTGCCTCGTAGTAGAAGGTGAGCTTTTTCTTGTCAAACTGGTATTCCGCGTAGGCAATTTCCATTGGAAGGCCGTGGGTGCGCACCTTCGACTGACAGAACGCGGCAGCTAGCGCCTCGGCATCCTTCAGATCGGTTGCCCAGTAATCCACCTCACGCTGTGTCGCGTGACGAAGAATGCTGCCAACAGGACCAGTACGCTCCACGTACGATTTCTGCGATGCAGTGTTAACACGAATCACCACACCAATATCAATACCGCGATCGCCCTGAACCACCACATACTGGCCCTTCTCAACTTCGAGGGACGACGCAAACTCAGCCTGGTGGCATTTGAACTGGACAAGAGTGCTGCACAGCGACGGCCCACCAGGAGCGGGTGGAGCCTGATCGTCCTTCTCCTGAAACAGCTCCTGCGGAGGAACCACGGCTGCAACGACAACGTCGCCCATGAGCTCAGCAGCCGAAAGAGCTCCGTCAGGCAGGCACTTCCATTCATACGGGTTGTGGGAGAACGGCAGCGGTGTCGCAATTGGTGTTGTGGAAGGCAGGCTCAATACCACCGCCTTGGTTTTCTGCGGTACCTGCAGCTGAAGCTGCACATTGGTGATATCAGTAAGGGGTGCGATCATCATCTTCTCCACCTTCGAGAAAGTGGACAAAGAAAAAAAAGAAAAGGACGAAGAAGAAGTGGGAAAAAAAAAGAGGAAGGGCTTTTATAAAATCGTTGTAGTTGTGCGTATGTGGAGAGGAAAAAGAAAAAACAAAGACGTGATGCTGAAAAGGGGAGAAAAGAGAAGAACGTACAAAAAAGGGAGCACAGGTAATCTAGAAGGGTACAGGATTTATAATGAAAGAGAAAGTGAAAAAAGCAAAGACACTAGATGGTAAGTTCACCCTTTCGACTGCTCTGTGTAGTTAAATGTTACGCACAGGTGGTGTGCTGCGAATGCGTTACATAGTTCAGTTCAAGAAAGGACGAGAGAAAAATCAAAATGAAAGATGAGAAACCGTAGAGGCAAGGAAGAAATGAAGTAACCAGATCATGCAACAGAGATTGTGGCTGGCAGATACCACCCAGCACAACGGCTTATTTCATCGACAGCAGCACATTACGAAAACAAATAGCTGCTAGTGTTAGCAGGTAAACTGAGGCTTTAAAGAGCAGCTGCAGCACTAACAAATTGATTCAGAGAGCAGCAGAAAACACGTCTGGTGAATAGCGTGTTTCATTAGGGAAGCTCATGCGCAGGTTGGAGTCAAACGTGTATATAACGCGTAACGCATTTATTCTGTTGCTGTCGTTTACGGCGACGCAAGACCGAAGACCGAGAAGAAAAAAAGGAGCGCCCTACTGAGGTTGTTTCGATAACGAAACAAACTGAGAAACACATGACACGCTTTTGTTGGCTATCCGCCAAGGCAGCAAGCAATCCAGTATCGGAAAAGCAAATTGCCACTCAATGCACGCCAAATCCCAACTAAAGGAAAACAGCTAAATGATCAGAAGGAACCAAAACGCTTCTTGTATCAATGATCTCGACTCATGGACTTGTTGAAACAAATGTAGTAACACAGAATAGAAAGCACACAAGAAAAAGAGAAAAGGGTTTGCAAATCAAATACAGGTTGCCGTTGACCTTATTGGTTTTTTCACAGTTTCATCGTGACGACGAGAGCGAAAAGAGAAAAAGTGCCCTGAACTCGAAACGTCAAAACAACAGGACCCCCTCGTTGCATTCAGTTCACTTCCCGATGAGGACGCTCCCGCAAAAAACACCCATCGAACGCAGAATCCTCCTTGCTAAAAACAAACACGACATTCTGGCAACCATTTGTTACAAAGCACTATTAATGCAGCACAAAGGTGCGGGGGGGAGGGGGCAAAGAGACAGAGAAGAGGGACTGCTAAGTAGAGATGGTGCCACGCACAGTACGCTGAAACCCGATAAAAACAAGAAGGAATGAGGGGGGGGGTGATCAAAAGGCAAAACGGTGAAATTACTCAAGATGTCTTTGTATTGAGACTCCGCTTACTGGAAGAGTGACCTTTTCTCCAAGCTGGCCTCTGTGCCAACTCTAGTGCAACTCTTTTCCTTCAATAGATTTCGTGGAGGGTGTAAGGCAAAAACTGAAAGAAACAAGGAAAAGGGTAAAGAGGAGAGAGAAGGGGGCCGAGAGATGACAAGCAACAGGCTCAACTGTACACAACCACAACAAAAAGGCCAACTTAAACACCACCTAGTAAACAAGGTGCCTTCTGAGTAACCCGCGCTGTGAAAGATGCAATCCAGCCCTTCTGCTTCTGATGAGTCTGATCCAGCTCAGCAAATTCGGCTCTTTCCCTCATTTTTGTCCTTTACCAGAGGAGTTGGGAGCAGTAATTCTCCGATTGCTCACACGTACTGACCGGTGTGCTGCCGTCGCCCCCTTTCCTGACGTGAGCATGCTCTCTGGGTGAGAATCTCTTGCTTTCCTTCCCTCCCTGACGCACGTTTATCAAACTCTACGCCACAGCTGACTTCCCACTCCTCGCCCCACCTCTGCCACATAAGTTCGGTGGAGTATTGCGTATCCCATCTGCAGTAGACACACAGATCTCTCTAACATCAAAAAGTATCTGGCAATGGCTTGAAAACGCCGCAGCAACTCCTCCAATCTCTGGAGAACGCTGCTCTTCTTCTTGTTCTGAATTATGGACAACTTCCGTCCAGATTCACCATTACTGCAATGAGTCCCTCGGCAACTTTGCTTTTGGAACTCCTTGGCGCGCCGCCGGACTCGAATCTCCTCATTGATCTGAACGACAGTAATGTTCTGCACCAGCTTCACTACGACCCAACTTCTAAATTGTGTCTGCAACCACTGCGAAATATTGCGTGGTGGCAAAGCAAACGCGTTTTGCCAATTGTTCTTAAAGGGAACGATGTTACCAGTGCATCTCCTTAAAAAAAAAACGGCTACAAAGTAGCTGCGCTGCCCCCTGCAGCCTATCATATAGCAGTGGAGCGTGCTCCCTGCAAACACACTGAGGAAGTTGGAACAGACAAAGATGAGCGGTCGTTCCACTCCCACCCTTGACACCGAGCTTGTTTCCACGGTTCACCTATGCGAGCTGAACGTTTATGATTGCATTTGCCCAGCGTCGGCATTCATTGCTTGGCTCCGTCACACACAAGTGATGCAGATTGATACAAGCAATAGCCTTGAGTTTGTTCACCGAAGCCAAGGCGTTGGTCAACCATTCACGGCTGATTGTGGGATTGAGGAACTCGACAAGTACACTTTCGAATCCGCACGAACCTTGACAGAGCTGAAGAACGCTGATAATGCACTGAAAACTTTTTCACGAATCGACTTTTGTGTGTCGTTGACAACTCTGAACGTATCGCATTTCCGCTCCATAACCTCTCTAGCGGCGTTACCAGGGGCTCCGGAGTTAAGCACGGTTGAAGCGTCGTAAAACAGCGTAAACAACATCGCCGGTCCCAATTTATGACCCAACCTAGAACGCCTTTGCGTTGACCATTGCTCAATACTTCGAAATGTACCCGCGCATGCAGGAGCACCACAACCGAGGTTGCTGAAAGCTTCATATCGTAGAATTAGCAGCGTTGACAGTATAGGGAGCTGCCGGCGCCTGGAAGTCCTAGACTTGTCTTATTGCTCAGCACTTACCGATCAGACTTCGCTTTTACGAGCACCACGTCTGCGAGAGGTACGTATTGGAAGTCTCAACTACCAAACCATTGATTGTTCACCTCAACTGCTATCGAAGTTGATTCCTTCAATACACACTTAAAAACGAAAGTAAATGCAATGCCGAAGAAGCTCGCCTGAGGCCACCGCTTCTGTGCATTTCTCGAAAACTCACTCTAACGTTAATTATCAGCACTGCTCCAGCTTAACAGAGGTTCAGTAGGAGGCGAAGTCATCAGCCCAAGGATGCCTGCAGTAACCCCGCTTGATTACGCTCGTGACATTTAGAGTGAGACTCTGTTGGGACGACAACAGTAATGAGGGTTTCAAAAGGCAACCCTTTTTATTCATTACCGTTTACTGAATTTATTTTCACACGAAGCGTTCACGTAGCGGTCGAATACGAAAGGTAGTAATCATGCACAGGAACTAACAACGCCTTGACCTTTATGTCTCCACTGTTTGCCGAGTAATGAAACGGAGAGGGGATGGACGAAAGCCTACCGAAGTGCAATCTTTGCGAGGCGAAACTGATTCGTGCATTAGGAAGCTGTAAACTACACGTGAACATAGCAGCTGCGTATAATAGTTCACCTTCCTTCTTCCGATATTTCCTTCTGCTACTCCGTGTCGCCACCTTCAGCGCTTTATTCTACAGAAGAACAACAAAGCAAACGAAAGGACCCGCCTGTTTCTCTTTCTGGCTTCGTTGACGTAGTTGCTATCGCGCTCACCACCATCGATGCCGTCACACGTCGACTTCACCGCAGTTTAGTCCGGCAGGTGAGATTTCGCTTGCTCCCGCCTATCCATGAAACTACGCCCTCCAGTGCAGTGTAAACGGTCCAACTCCTTGCGGACCGCGTTGCTGGAACGCTGGCATTTGCAAGCTCCACGAAGAGACAGTCACGGCCCCGAAAAGAGGCGACAGTAGCACGGGAGGGTGGGTGCCGGTCGTGTTATGTCTTGTGTTTGGTCTTGCCTCCCTTTCCGCAATCAGCCAGTAGCTCGCGTAGTGACGGGTGTGGCGTACCGCAGGGCAGGGAGCGTGTACGACATCAGGCGGCACTCCCCTTCTGCTTCTCCACGCGTGGCTAGAGTCATGCGTGCCCCGGGAGGCACTCCGCGCACGGTTCCGTCGTTCGCCGTACAGCAACGCTTTTCCAGCAAACCGAAAGGCAGGCGCACAGAAAGGCTACACCGGAGTAAAAAAAAAAAAAAAACGCCAACACCACGCAACACCCCTGTGCTTCCCTGTTTCAGCACCCTTACTTGCCGCGAAGAAAGCCCGCTCTCTCTGTCCAGCAGACTCCGGCAGCCGCATACCCCCGTAGGTGGGGGTACGGACGGACACTAAGGTTAACACGAGTCCGCACATCCTACGTCCTCCCCAAGGATAGAGAGAGTACCTCACAACAACATCGATTACTGAAGAAAAAAAAGTTACTACGCCGTACCCTGTGTCTGAAGAGTTTGGGAGCCGCGAAAGGGAGTGAGGACGGGACGCCCACTCCACCCGCCTTCCGCCCTTTATCGTTTGAGCTCGACGACGCTACTCCGCGCAGTCTTGGTGCCTCCTCCTCCCTGTCTTTACTCGTAATAGATAATCATAAAGATAAGATAGATATAATTCCTGGGCCATTTTTTTCTACAACTCGGTTTTTTTCATTCCCCCCACACCTTCCTCCCCTCCGTCACCCCGGGTCGCTACTTCGTGTGTGTTGTTTTCCTCTCTAAAGAAAGTCCCGCCTCTCCACCCTACTTGTCGGGATGTCGCGACGACAGAAACGTCCCTCTACTCCCCTTCAGTCGGCCGACAGTGAAGACGTCAACTTCGGGAAAGTTGTCGAGGCGTATGTTAAAATGCTTTATCTTCATTCTCTAAGCGCCCCCGTCGTCTGTCGCACTCTAATTTGTACAGGAGCAGTAAGCACTGTTCAGCTAACGCCGTTCAACTCGTCCGCAACGTAGCGCGTTTTCTTGTTGTGATCTTTCGATCGTCTGTGTTGCCTGCAACGGTTCACTAGTTCTGCTTTCCTCATGTGGGCATGCAAACTGTAAACCGGCACGTGAAGCGCTCACGTGGTAAGTTGCGACCGGTCAAAGAGACGTTGCTTTTTGCTCCTCTCTAATTGCTTCGGAATGGGGAGAACAGGGAAGTGTCATGGTTACAGTACGAAGACCAGAGACGTAGACCAGTCTGTCGACGACATCTCTTTGCGTACGACCAAATCAACCACTCCCGTAGGCACGGGCCCGACCGCCTGTAAGGACGAGTGGCAACAGAGACCACCCACTGTGTACTGCACATGCACCACGTACACTACCGCTTGCAAGTGGAGCAATCAACAGTCCAGCACCCAAACCCCCGACGGGAGCGACGTTCTTTCGTCGGCGCTGCAACGAGGTGTCTGTTAGTGGGAGGCCCCAACCATTACGAAGGACGAGCGGTGCATCTGGTGAAGTGTTGCGGCAGTGCACAGCACGCCCGCGGTGTGCGTCTGGCGCTTACTGCCCCAATTCTTTGCTCGCGTACAAAGAAATGCATCGCCCTGTTCTTCAGAAGACTGGGCGTCGAACGGAGGCGGAACGGAAGTGTAGCATTCACGCGTGCGTCGTTGGCGCGGAGTACAGACGTGACCGAAAGTGCGGAAGAGTTGCCCGGCGGCTCTAGCAGACACATCACACAGTGCGTCGCGAAACTGTCGTTTTGCGTTACAAGCCATACTACATCACTAGTGACCCCAGATCCTTCCGAGGACGCGTCTCCCCTAGTAAGTTGATCGGGTTTACACCAAGACACAGTACAGCGCCCAAGCAGTTGTCTGTAAGCAGCTCAAGCGCAGTAACGCCAACAGAGTGCGCCACGAGAGTGCTCGTGACTGACAGGAAGACCTTATCTCCTACGTCATCGTCTTCGACACCATCCAACGTGGCAGGTGAGAGCACAATAGTCGAGACGAAGTCGTTGGAGTTAACCCAAGACGCCCCGGTCAGGAGGCTGTACTCCAAGAAGGAGATGCTGTCTACCGAAGCTGTTCGAGTGCGCTTCCGCGGCCCACTAGCGCGTCTTGAGAGAAGCAGACCCGTCGGGGTAGGAGCGGGACGTAGCCACTCCAGGATCTACCCTCGAGCTCTACTTTGTGGCGACCGCTCCTAAGGCGAGTGGACAGCACGTAAGGAGCACCCCGTAGCAGACGTGTGAGGGCGTACATCTTCCGGCGTCTCCCGACCGGGAACTCACGGTAACTAACGTGGTGTCGGAAGGTCGCTTAATTTCGCCAAGGCACGTAAGCCCCTGTAAAACCCTCTTCTCCTTCGACGACCTACTCGAACAGATGCCTGACCACAGACGCCGCCCACATCACGAGAGGAAGTACGTGCAAGCGTGGTGTAGGCGACACCCGTGTGTCCGTCGCGCATTCAATTTGGCGTCGGCGACGTTCACCGTTCGACAACCCTAAACCGGCAGCCTCGTCAACTTTCCGGTTCCCGCGAACGGCCAAGCCCGTAGAGACGACAAGGTATTCCAGCAGTAGATAAGACAGTGGTCCCTACCTGCACAGCTGAGGGGTTTGCGGAATCCGGAGAAGGTCCTCGTTTCTCCCGATGGAGTAGGTGTCTTTAATTCGCTCCTCGTCTGTCGTGTGCACGACCCGTCACGCCTTTCGCCGTAGTGAGAGACACAATTTCTCTCGGGACGACCGTGAGCCACGTCTTGACTAGAGCGTGTTTGCGGTCTCACAATAGCTGGGACGTCCGAGTGCTGCTGTCTCCGGGTAAGGGATGGCCGTTACCGCAACACCACGCACCCCAGCGGTGGTACTGCTCCGACCTTTCGAGAACAAGAAGAAGAAGTGGTCGTCGACCGTTGACAACAAAAGTTGAAGGACTGAGGAGTGACGCGGCACGTGCTGTATGCAACCTCGTTACTCACGCTACGACGCCCAATGCCTGCTGGACACGCCACACAGTACCCCGCCAGCGCTCGAAGCTGGGGGCTACTGGGACGACGCACACACACCCGTAGGGATCACCAATGTCCCTTGCAATCACAGCGCGCCCATTAAGGGTGTCCATAAGTCCTAAAACCAGGTGTACTAGAACCTGGTGGACCGTGTCAGGAGCCCAGGGCTATTCCGTGTAACGAGAGACGAAGTGACTCGATTTCGACCGTTGGCAGCTTATACCATCCAGGACAAGCAAAACGCGGCAACTTCGGCGACCTCTCTACACCCGGAACTTTTTCTCGTGGCTCGACACAACCAGAAGCCTGTAAGCGAGTCGAAGACTCCGACCACTCGTAGCACACACAATAACTCCTCAGGCGTTCGGGGAGGCACGAGCGACTTCGAGTGGCCACACTGCGTGGCGTCGTCGTCTCTCGCCAGACGCGCACATGCAATTCGTCCAGCGTACGTTGTGATAGATCTTCGACTGAAGACAACGGGAAGGAAATTTTCCGGAGAGCATGAGAGTCTCTCTCTATGAGGACGTGCCGGGAGACGAGCCGATGACACCCTTCCCTTTTGAGTTGCGACACCTGCCGCAGCTTCTTTTGTCGCGCCATTTACGTGCCCGCGCCGAGGTGCTATGCCACTTCGTTATCGATCGCGACCGAAGACGGTTGGAAAGCGAGTTGCGGGTCCTTGAGGTACAGCTCCGAGGGAACGCTACGTAAGTCAACGACCCTATTCTCTACCTGAAAGAAGCGATCCCGGGCGCGTGTGGAGAGCGACTTTGAGGGGCTACTCGAGCTGGGCCAACTGCCGTAAGCGTAAGGTTGGAGGCCTAGCTGTATCAGTCGCATCTCCCCTTCCCGCCACGCCGTGCTGCTCACCGATCTCAGGTACCCGCCACGCTCTCCGAGGACGAGCATCACGCGAAGCTAAACGTGTTTCCCCGTGGGATGAAATAAGCGAAAAAACTCTCGCAGACGTTTCCCGTGCACGTAGCCATCTCGAACGCTTCCCAGTGGTCTCGACAGGTTGCCGGCGGGCGACCACCGCCGAGGTGGCGACGGCCTTGCGTGGAAGTGTACATAAGCGGCGCCGGCTTGGTTGCGACTGAAGGTAAGGAGGTGGTAGAGTGGTTCCAAGTCTAGCTCCGTCCACTACCTGTGTTACGTCCCTGTCTTCTTGTAGTCACAGTGCATGGATATGAGTAGTGTTTCGTGGAGTGGACAAAGCGCCCGGGTGCGAACGGCGCAGCGTGCCGTCTTAGGCAAGTTCCGTTGAAGCGTCGTTGAGACGGGCACGGCGAGTGCTCGCACAACTTGAAGGGAAGTTCACAGCACGCCCACTTGGAGATGCACAACGACGCGCGTTGTTGCCCTTTTCGACCGACAGAGCACAGCAGCTAGTATTGCACGTCCTGTGCGGTGCCTCGAACGCACCGGTCGGTGAAACTTCGAAGGACGGCGACGGTAAGAGAGTTCACGTGTTTCCGTCGCCTTACCTGGTGGGTGCCTGACGAAGACAACACAGAGAGAGCGAGCAAGGTCGTAACGTCCGACCCGTCGGTGACGTTGAACCGACCCCACGTGTTGCTCTACTGCGGACCAGAGCAACCGCCGACTCTATCTTCTGACCGTCTCGTGCGGTCTGTAGCCCTTCCGGCAGACTCAACTCGGACGCACCACGGGACGCCGCACGCAGTTAAACGAGGTGCCGGTGTGACGACGAAGTCTTTTGACGCCAGTCTTTCGGCTGTTAAACGTACCCCTCAGTAGCTGGCAGTGCAACGTGCAGCGTAAGCACATCGTTACGGGGCGGTGGACAGGCGGTCTTCGAGTACCGCCCATTTGAGACCTCGCGAAGCCGTACGCCAGAGGTGACGTGCACCCTTTCGTCGCACTTTTTCTGGCCCACTCTCAGGAAGTGGGGACGTACATACTCCACTTTCGCGACGGCGAGGCATTGCGAGAGCTCGTACGGTCCTACCTTTTGAGGTGTGCGTCGGCTGCAGCAACGGAGCCATCGTGAACGAGAAGCTTCGAACGGGCGCGACTTCTCGGCGTCGTTGATCGACTCAGCGCGTTATGTGCAAGCGGTGCCGTAATTGCGACGTATGCAGCCTGGTTTGGCAGCGTTTTGTGGCACTTTGTGGAGAGGGGAGCGGGAGTCGTGCCCTTTGTCTAGCACCTTTCCGTGTCGTCACGACGGCGTTGTGTGAGTGACGTGTCTCGAGCTGCGGTAAGCAAAAAACTTCGAAACATTTCCGTCGGACGGCTCCCCGTGGCTTCACAGCAACTCGACTTCGTCTTACTTCGGTTTCTCTCACTCTCAGTCACACTTTCGCAGGGCGAGGGAGAGTAATCGAAGACACACTGTAGTCGAGGCGTTCACACCGTAGCTGTCCGGCGTAGTAGACCGAAGAGTTAGGTCAGCTTCCAATAGTGCCTCATTGGGTCGGCTCGGTCGACGTCGCGCCGTCACAGTTCACTGCGGCAGAACTGACGGCCACACAACAGAAAAACCTTCTCTCATTCTGATCAGGCGTTCATCTCAGCTCCACGTCTAGGGTCCTGGCCACGCCGGGCGTGCTGGCCGTGCGACAAAGATGCACTACTCTCTGTGTTGTTCGAGGCACTCTGCGGCGTGATCTAGCAACGGTGCGCTGAGTGCAGTCAGGCGACAGGTGCTGCATCGGC